>PVJO010003068.1:25891-130151 GCA_004026905.1 Hystrix cristata | reverse complement strand
CGCACGTGCACACTGGGGATCGAACTCAGGGCCTTGTGCTTACTAGGCAAGCACTCTAACCACTGAGCTAAAACCTCAGCCCTGAGGGAGTATTTTTAAATGAGCAAATGCCATGTGTATACTGACAAATAAGTCCTACCAAATCTCTGCTCTAAAAGTGGACCAGACGCTAGCCTGCCCGAGGATGACTCCAGACCCTGTTAAAGCGCCTTCCTGAGAAAGCTCAGTGCTACCAGAAGAATGTACTATTTGAGCAAACCAGCATCTAATGATGGGTCCTGACTGCCCTTTCTCAGAGCACTTACTAGAAAGAGCTTGCCATTCTGAGTATGCGTCTCTTACAACTCAGAAGAGTCTCTCCCAAGGACTCGCAGGCCCTTCCTTTGAACGTCCTCACTGGGAGAGACAACGTCTGTCTCCCAGTCTCTGGGGGAGGACTGTCTAAACTCCAGCAACTGCCAGCCAGCACACACAGCTGCCCGGTGGCATCTACACTGACCGGCCCTTCGCCATTTCTCTAACCCACTGCCAGTCTACTCTTCCCTCACCCTCACTCTCCCATTCAAACACCCAGGTTGCCCCTGCACAGGCTGGACGGCAGCTCAGCTCTGTCTCCGCTGCTGGTAGTTACTGGGGGGGAAATCTGCTTTCACTGCTTCAACTAACACCTGCCTGCATTCGTCTTTGAGAATGCAATTCACAAAATCATACACGGGTAAGAGCCAGCATGATTATCTTTCTTTCCCTGTTGGTCTGCATTTTCTTTGTTTTCTATCCAGTAAAATGTATTGCTCCTATAGCAAAACAAACAAACAAAAAATAAAAGCTAAAAAAAAAAAATCCTCACAATTAGAAGCAAGAAAAAACAATGCGTCTGAAAGCGACTGAAGCTTCCTACCAGAGATCGGTAAAGCCTCTCCCCGGATTCCAGGGTCTCCCAGAACAAGTAGACGTCAAAGGTTATAGAAATTCCCTGCCCTGGGCCCAAAAATGTACATTATCTCACTAAATCTTCATTAAGAACTCAAGTAGAGTGTTCCTCTTGCCCAACTATTAGGAAAAAAGAGAATGGTGGCTCGGAGAAGTTGGGCAAGCTTCCCAGAGTCATGAAGCAGTAAGTGGAGGAGGAACGAGAACCCACATTGGTCTGACCAGAAACCTAGTTCCTTCCAGGCCTCACTTTAAGACCCTTCGTGTGGGATACAGAAGGCCTGTGTGCTAGTCCTGGCTCTGTCCCCAGCCACTATCACCTGAGCCTTGGCAAGTCTTTTTCCCTGTCTGACCCTCAGTTTCCCCATCTGTACATTAAGAAGTGGATGGGCCTAAAATGGCATGTCAAGTTCTTTCCTGCTCAGACATGCCAGGTTTCTATTCTCATTAAGTGCCCAGTGACAGTCAGTGGCCAGAGATGGATCCAAGCCAGAAGTCAGCCCCAGCAGCCTCAGGGGCTGGGGCAGATGCCCACACACAGGTGCCCCTGGCCCACCTTGAATTCCTCACGGATGCGTTCCTCCAGCATTTTGGCGGCCTTGCGGTCCTCCATCTCCACTTTCCACTTCTCCACCAGGATCCGGGCTTTTTCATTGGCCAGAGCATCCCGGAACTTCATAGTGATCTCTGCCTCCTTCTGTCTCCTTCCAAGAGAGTACCAGTAAGAATCAGCCAGAGTGGAAGGCTGAAGGACCACGTCACAGTGGAACTTCAGACACCAATAATGAGAAATCTTTCCTGGGTCTATAGAATGGCAAATATTGAAGTCAACAAAATTCAACACTGGCAAAAGAGGGAAGAAATAGGCACTCTCACTAATGGGGCTGTCAACCAACCAAATTGTTCTAGAAGCCCTGAAAAACAGACTTGGGAAATCTCACATATCATTCAAGTATACAAAGGGGATGCAGAAAATGTTTGTCAGATTTTTATAGCAGAAAGTGGCAAGCAATTCAAATGTCCATCGATAGAACCAGTAAGTTTGGTTTCCCATGTAATTGAATATTACATAGTAATCTTCAATAGAGATATGGATTCGTATTAATCAATTTGTCAAGGTGTGAATAAAACAGTTTGCAAAGCATGTATCACCTAAATGCTGTCTGTGGTTATCTTAGGTGATGGGTGTTGATTTGTTTTTTAATTTATTCTGTATAATTTTCAGTGTTGTTTACATGTTTGTACCATTTTACAGTTAAACACTGGTATTCAAAATTGGGATGGAGGGTTGGAGTGGAGCATCTGTGGATTTCCAGGTTTGGTGGGAATGTTGGCTGTTTATGAGAAGAGACTCACTCCAAACCTGCCCCGGGACTCACCTGTCCCTCTCACGTGAGAAATGTGGACAACAGGAAGAGGAACGAGCAGACAACAGACGTGAATCCAAATCGCTCTGCTGTCCCAATGACAGCCAAGCGAGGGAAAAGCGAACGCATGTGGCATACACGTCTGGGTGGCTCCACGCTGCGGGCATCCGGCAAGGAGCTGTCAGGTCCACACCACTAATGTGAAAGCTCAGGCCCAGGTCGGCTGACTGCAACCTACGGAGCTGGGATTCCAACCCACCAGGTTGCCTGACACAGGGCGTTTTAGTCACTCAGGCTTAGCAGAGCTCAACTGACTGGCGCCTCCCGCCTCCTCCCACCTGCTCCCTCCGGTCCTCTGCTTGAACCCGCCCCAAGGCCCGGGCCCCGCCCCGCTTTGCTCTCACCAGAGCTCCTCGGCCTCCCTCTGTGCCTGCAGCCGTGCCCTCTCTGCAAGCAGCTCCTCTGAGATGTCTTCGTAGGGTTTGTCTCCGGGGCCTTCTCCCATGACCCAGACCCAGACCTCGCCATCCGCGCCCAGGAGCCACTGGATGTGCCTGTTGCTGGCTGCCACACAAGAGGAGGAGAAACAAAGAAGGAAGGAGAAACATTGATTTCTAGTCAGTGGAGGCTGACCTAAGCTGACACAGCCGCCATCCACTGAAGGAGTCCAGGGAGGCCAGCCTGAGGTGGGCGGAGTGACTGAGACCCGTGTGACGTAAGAGCAACATTTGGTCAAGATGACAAACGCCATCACCTAAGAGGCAGGTCCCTCGCTTCCTCTTTGTGTCCTCGCTCCCTCGCTTCCCTCTAGGGAGCAGCACAACATCCCAGCCAGTCTGCCGGGCCGTGTCCAGTCCCCAAACTGGCACCCGAGTCTCGGCTCTCATGAGGTCCTCATCAGAGAAGACAGCCAGTGACAGCACTCGTGTCACTCTGGGGCTGAGGCAGTCAGCGGCCGGGAGCCTTCTGTGCGCTCTCTCCCTCCTGCACACTGCTGCAGAGAAAGAACCAGAGACAGTGGACTGCAAGAGCAAGCAGCCTGGTGCCTGAGTCTCTGCGACCTACATCAGGCTGTAACGTGAGCAAGAAATAAATCTGTGCCAGATCTAACCCCTGAGATTTCCCAGTTTGCCTATCACAACAAATTCCATTCGTTACTGTGACTAAAGTAGAGATCTGTCCCAGAAACAGGGTGCTGTTGGAACAAACATAAGCTCCTCGTTACTGCCTTAGCAGGCAGCGGGGCGTGGTATCCGGTGGGCGGGGTGACTGAGACCCGTGTGATGTAAGAGCAACATTTGGTCCAGATGACAAACGCCATCACCTAAGAGGGAAGTCCCTTGCTTCCTGAATTTGTCATTCTAAGGGAAGTCGGAAAATGTTAGTAATGTGTGTTTGTTGCTAGCGGCTGTGTTTGGCAAGGTGTTAGAGAAAGGAGTTCATGGAAGAATTGAGTGTTTTGAAATTAGGAATGAAAAGAATAGAGACAACACAGAAACTCGGGACTCCACAGGATTGGAAAGATCATCTCGCATTCTCCCAGGGCCCAAACTGAAGAGAACTATTAAAATTCTACACAATATACCCCAGTCAAACTTCTTGGGTGGATTAAAGACCTAGGACACAAAGCATTACAGTGGCTACGAGAAGGTGCTGCACCGACTTCCAACATCAAGAGGCACAAGTGACCAAGCTCTGCAGTCCTCGTGAGGAAGAGGTAGTTTAGAGATGGCCATAAAGAGAAGGGAAACTTGGCCTTCGAACCTGCTTTCTGGGCTAGATTCACCTTTTTTGAGTTAAACCTTAACTGAGCTCCAGGATATACAAGTCTAACCACAGCGGGAGACAGTGGGACCCAAGGTGCCCATGGTCTTCAGCAACCCTTGACCGGCCTCGGCCCTAATTACCATGTCATTGACCATGTGGTGTGGCCACAGCCCCAGGGCTGTGGGGATGATGACGGCTCCTCCAAGGGCCACGAGAGGTCAAAACTTCCACTGCCCAGTGGAGAAGCAGAGCCAAAGCACTAACTGGCAAGGGCAGAACTCAGCCCAGCCCTGGGCCCCACCCCAACGCTGAGGCTTAAAACCCTCCAGACCTCTCCTCACTGACCCACCCCCAACCTGCGGAGTATAATGTCACTTTCAATAAATCTTTGATCTTGCTGCTCCTTTTCCACATCTTGCTCAATTCTGTTGGGGAAGACCCCTGATTTGGTTACGCTGCGACTCGTGTGTACCAAAGCCTCTGACGCGCCCCACCCATTCCCGGAGACACCCAGCTCCTTGCAGGACCGCCCTAACCCAGCATGGCTGTCTAGAACCTCTTTCCAGCCTCCTCCTGTCTTCTTCACTCAAGGCCAACCTGCTCCATCCCCTGCCCTCCTTGTCCCACAGGCATGTCCCTTCCATGCTAACTCCCACGCTGGCCTCTGCTCTTCAAAAGACCCAGCCTGACCAAGCGCGTAGAGAGCGTGACCTCTCCTGGTCAATTTTACAAAGACCCTCAAGGTAGATGCCCTGCAGGCGAAAGGAAGAGGCAAGGGGGAAAGAGGCAAAGATACAGGGTGAGTGCGAGACAATATCCAGAAAAGAATTTCAGAAGTTGTTCCTGGGACATGGTAGCAAACAGTTGAGAAGCCTCCTAACTTTTTGGTCTGCACTAAAAAGCATTTGATTGTTGAAGACTGAAAAAATCCTCAGGTACCCACCTACAATGATCAGGAGACAGGGTACAAGGCTAGCCTGATCCAAGGAAGGCTGGTCCTCATTGTTGGGTCACGACCGTCCACGGAGGAGCTTGCCTGAGGGCAGAGTCACATGCCGCCAATGCAGAGACTCCTCAACCTGATCTGCCTGGCTTCGGGGTGCTACAGACTAGCGACTGTGTGTCCTGTGTTCACCCCTTTCCAAGCGGAAGTGCCCTTAGAGATGCCTGGCCCTGGTCCTGCACTGAATATTGTGTCTTAAGGCTGAGGAGTTGTTCAGACGGCTTGTGCTTCTACTACATTCAGACCCTCAGAGATCACAGACGGAGCTCAATACAGTGATCAGGTACCCTTGAAGGAGTAAGTACTATATATCCAATACAAAGAAGAATAAGTATGTAAACGATGAGGATGGCAATCTGTGACAGTGGCGATGTTGTCCACCAAGCACAGTCTTCTTGAGCCCACTAGTGGCTCTAATTTCTCTGCAGGTCCTTGAGTCACGTGGGACCTCATGTCTGACCTCAAGTCCATAGAATGTTAGGGGAAGTGATCAGAGCCACTTCCGGGCTGAGGCTGTTAACGAGGGGTAAACCTTTCCACCTTTTCTTTCTCGTCCACCCTGCTGGAAATAAATGACTCCAGAGTGACAGAATTTCAAAGAAAAAAAACAGCTTGATCCCTGAATCAGTGTCTGAAAGAAAGTCATACGGAAGAGCTACTCAACCCACACCAAACTGTGATGTGATCAAGAAATAAATCTTCATCATATCAACCTACCTAAATTTCAGGTTTCATCTACTGCACACGGCAGCATTAATTCCCCTAATATAGGAGGGCACTGGGGGTTTTTTGATACGTAAGAAGCAATACAATAACAGAGAAACACAGGTTTGTATTGTGATTAATATACACAGAGAGGCAACCACTACTAGAATTATGAAACTGACATTAATAGTGGGGGAGAGTGAATGCTAAGAGGCTTCCTACACCTACAAAATTAGTAAAGGGAATGGAGTCTTATGATTTGGATCTGGAATGTTCCACAAAGTCTCCATCTGTTGAATCTTGGTCCTCAGCTGCTAATGCTATTGGGCTGTAATGGAGACACAGGAGATGGGGCCTCGTTGGGGGAGGGGGCTCACTGGTGGTGTGCTGTCGAAGCAGATATTTTATCCTTGGACACTTCCTCTCTTTCTGCTTCCTGGCTACCACGTAGCGAGCAGCTTTTCTCCACCACTCACTCTCTGCCATGGTGTTCTGCCTCCCCATGGTCCAGAAACAACCAAAGACTGAAGCTTCCAAAACTATGAGCCAAAGTAAACCTTTCCTTCTTTAAATTGTTTTTCTTAGGTATTTTGTAACAGCAGTCAAAAGCTAACACAGAGAGAAAACAATAAAAAGTATAAATATAAAAGCCAACCTTGTCAGTTTCTATCCACCATCTACTCCAGGCCACCTTCCTCCTTCACAGGACCCCCGTTGTCTGGGGAGTAGCAAGAAATTCTTACATTCAGGAAATTTGAGTTTCCATTCCATATTCAGAGGACAAAGAGCAGTCATCTAAATCAAGTATGTAATATTATTCACATTGGCAAGTAATGGAACCAGGAGAGACTAGATGTCCCTGTTTTTGGCAAAAGTCTCCATGAAGGGCACTCCCCATCCATAGAAAAGGCGAAGCTTCTTATGAGAAAATCCTTCATTCTTAGCTCTTTTACCCTGCTTCCTTTTCCTCTGTGGAAGGAGGAAGTGAGGCTTCAAGTTGCTGGAAGACTTCTGCAAGCTATGGATGGCAAAGCAGAAAGACAGAAGAAAATGTCCTCTGAAAGATCTCATTGAATAGCTAAATTGAACCACCCATTGCAGAACATCTGCAGATTTCTTGTCATTTGAGAAAAACAAGGAACTTCCAGAAATAAAGCTCTGCAGTTATCAAATGAAATAAGATAATATAAATATGAAAGAGTTGTTTAATTAAGCAACTTTTAGTTCTGTGATTTGTTATTCCTGGTCAAGCACATCCCTAACTGATACAGGAAAGAAGAAAAAAAAAAAAACCACAAACCTTAAGTATATTTGTTAACACAATAAATGTGAACAGAATGAATTTTATTAAAAATCTGAGACTGTCAGGTACAATTTTTTTAAAAAGGGGGGGGGTTTTGAGGATTTAGCCCAGTGGTTAGAGTGCTTGCCTAGCAAGCACAAGGCCCTGAGTTGGATCCCCAGCACCAAAAATAAAAAATAAATAAATAAATAAAACCCAGCTATGTGTTATTTAAAGAAAAATCTATATTTTTAAACAAAAAGTTAAAAATGGAGGCAACAACAGACTGCGCAAAAATAAGCAAAAAGAGGCAAAAGTGGTACTGTCATTCAAAGCAAAATCCAAGGACGAATGTGCTAGGAAATAAGAATACTGTGATAATAAAAGAAGCAACCCACAAAGAAGATAGAAGGGTCATACAACTTTATACAACAAGCAACATAACAGCCAACTACATAAAATAAAAACTCTGAGAATAAAGGAGAATTTAAACATATATACACACATATATGTATTCACAATGGAGGGTGGTAAGTCTATTTCACAAGTCTGTAGGCCAAACAGATTTTTTGAAATAATAATACAGAGGACTTGGATAATATAGGGAAAAATTACTAAATATTTCCAGAACCTTATTCCACAAATACTGAGAACGTGTTTTTCTTTATAACAAAATGTATAGGCCATATTCCCTAATAATAACCTGAAACTTAGAAATCAGTGGGGAAAACAGTCATAAAAAGCCTAACCACTCTATAATCAAGAATATATCGTCCAGATAACCTGGGAATCTTGGGGGAAATCAACACTGAAATTACATATTATATAGGGTAGAAAATACAGCAAGAAATAGGCACACTGCTTGCCTTAGTGCAAAGGAAAACCGATTTAAAGGCTTCTGTTTTGATGTCCTTGCGAAGGCATTGCTCTCTTCTCCAAACACATAGCAAAAACGTGTACAACATAGCAAGAAAACATGCACAGGGCCGCAAGAAGTACCTGGATGGCATCCGCACACCCCACAGGGGAGCCAGGCAGTCTCCAGCCTGCCTGCCTGCCTCCCGGCACAGAGCGGATGGAGATCCCCCGGAACTTGGCTCCTCCCACATGCAGAACCACGAACACTCTCCAGGTGAGACAGGACCAGGCCAACGCCAGACAAGGGACGTGTGCTTGGCAAGCAGGGTCGGGGACTTGAAAAGCAAGAGGCAGACTTGAGTGTGTTGGCCATTGCTGCCCTGAATTGTTTCTGAAAAAATTAGTAGAAGTGGAGAGTGGGGAAAGCGACTTGAGCTCATGTACATCTCAGATGTTCACTCTGCCAGTTATTGCCCATTACATAGAAACTAGATGGGGCCAAGGTGAAGGGTGGGGGAAGGAAGAGGGAAACCGACGGCCTCTTACCAGCTATAGTGGTCTGGGGGAAAGACAATCCTTTGTTGTACTAAAGTGGTACTGAAGGTATTACGAGGCTAAGAAGTAGGGCACAGAGTGAAGGAAAAGGTGAGATTTGCTTAAATTGTGAATGTAGCTTGTGAAGAAAAAAAGAAAGAGAAAATCCGAATCATTTGGATTAGGCAACAAAATGCTCATATTACTGAAATGGGTAAATGGAAGAAAGAGCAATGTTTCTGCTTTAGCCAAATCAAGTTTGAGATGCTTATTAAACATCCAACAGGTAGCTGAGCAAAATCAAGTGCAAGCAGATGTCGAGACCCAAAATAAATTTTTGGAGTCACCAGTGTACACCGCTGTTTAAAGCCAAGATAGGTTAGATCAGTGAAAAAGTGAGTATAAGAAGTCCAAGGATGGCATTCCAGGACATTCCAACACTTCAGAGGGAGAAGGATCCCAAAGGAGACCAGGACAAAGAGGCCCACGAAGCAGAAGAACACCCAAAAGAGGGATTCATCCCAAAATCCAAAGGGGCAAAACATTCCAGGAAGCAATAGAGGACACAAATGGACCACTGGATTGATTCTCTCTGTTCGTGGGTAGTAGGATAAGTCTGAGAATGGACCACCGGATTCCCTCTGTTCATGGGTAGGAGGATAAGTCTGAGAATGGACCACTGGTAAATACTGAACTTCTCTACTAGTTAAAGATGAGCATACTAAAACAGGAAAAGCTTTCACTCCTGCAAGATTGGAAAGACTGAAAAAGTCTAAAGACAACAAGTGTTGGAAAGGATATAAAGCAACAATAATTCTTACAAACTTTTGATAGAAGGTATTGATACAGCGACTTTGAAGATATTTAGCAATATTTAGTATAAAACTGAAAATCCTCTCCATTATTACTAATAACACTACTAGGGAAATGATTTAATGAGTATCTTCCACATGTGTCACGAGAAATCTGAACAAAATGATTTATGAAAATGCAAGAAACTGAAAAATATATAAATATGCAATAAAAACAGATAAATAAATCATGATTTTTTTTATAATGCCGTAATGTATAGCAATAAAAATAGGTTTGAACAACACAGTTACATTTCTTAAAAAATGAAGAACCACAAAATTAAATTCAGGCTACTCTACAGTATAGTAATATAATACCATTTGAATAAGTATTAAGAAGCATACTGCTTATGATCACAAAATACATATTATAATGAGGAGCAGACATAAACATGATACACACCAGATTCATAATAGTTGTATACAGTGACAGATAGAGAGCAAGATTGTGGAAATTTATCAAAATGGATCTCAGCAGTATCTGAATGTCTGAATAAGAACAAAAGAGGTACTCATATAATCTTCTGATAAAGATACTGTGGGCCTGTGGGTATTTACAAAATTTTCTATTGTGTCTCGATATTCAAGTGTTTTATAATGGGGAATATTAAAAGCATAATTTAAAAATACATAATATATATAATCTAAGTTTTCAATCTAAAATATTAGTAAAAGAACAATAAAATAAAACAAAAGAAAGTAGGAAAAATGGAAAAATGAAAACAAGTGCTAAGATTAATGAAATACATAGCTTATATCATGACTACAGCTAAACATTTGTTCTTTGGAAAATGTAAGAAAATAAGAAATTACCTGGCATGCCTAATTAAATAAAAATGAAATAAAACAAAAATATATAGCATTAAGAATCACATAGACAATATAAAAAGTGACTATAAGAATATTATGTGTTATACTGTTAATTAATTTTACAATATAGATATATAGATGGGAATAAATCTTTGTGACCTTAGATTAGATAATGATATCTTAGATATGACATTAAAAGCACAAGCAATAAAAAGAAAACATATAAGTTGAAATTCATCAAAATTTAAATGCTTGTTCTTCAAAGGACACCACAAAAGAATACAAAGGCAACCCAATGGGAAAAAATATTTGTAAATCACTATCTATAAGTAACTTGTACCAGAGTACATAAGGAACTCTTAAAATTCAATAATGAATAGACAACCCAATCCAAAAAATGGACCAAGAATTTGAACAGATATTGCTCCAAAGAAAGTAGAAAGTAAAATGGTGCAGTTGCTTTGGAAAACAGCCCAGCTGTTCCTCAAACGACTAAACATAGAACTACTAAATAACCCAGTGATTCCACCCAAGAGAAATGAAAACGTAGGTCCACACAGAAACCTGTACATGGATGTCTACAGAAGCATTATTCATAACAGCCCCCAAAGTGGAAACAAACCACATGTCCATTAACAGAAAAAGGGGTAAATTAAATGAGGTACATTCATTAGATGGAATATTATTCAGGGGGATAAAAGGAATGAAATACTGATACATGCTACAAGATGCATAGATCTTGGGGGAAGAGTTGTATTCTTTTTTGTTCATTTTTGCAGTGCTGAGGATCAAACCCAAAGCCTCACACGTGCTACTCAAGTGTTTTATCACCAGGTTACACCTCCAGCCTCAGATCTTGAACTTTTACAAGAAGTCCATTCCAAAAGTCTGCATATTATAGATTTCCATCCATATGAAAGTCCAAAATAAGGAAATCTATGGGGAAATAAAGTACAGACATTCCTTGTTTAATGACTGAGTACTGTTCCTGTGATTAGGTCTTTAACTGAACCAGTCACTCAATGAGTAATTGTAGATAGTGTGTCCATTACAGTATTCAAGACAAAAAACAGCCAAAGGAAACTCCGATTCGATGACTTTGCTTTTATTTGCATAACTCCTACATGCAGTACTGTAGCATATAACAGAAAGCAAAACTATAGTGCTGTACCGTACGATACAATCTGCAAAAATTACAGCACTGTATAAACATGGTGTACTCACAAAGAAAGGCTCTATAAAGAAGATGTATGGAATGGTACCAAAAAAAAAAAAAGACAGATCGTACAGATCATAAGTCCCCACAGTCATTAAACAGATAGGTCATTAAAGAAGGAATATCTGTAGATTACTAATTGCTAAGACAAAAAGTAGTGGGACAGAAGGCTGAGGGAGTGACAGTTAAAGAATATTTTAAGATGATGGAATATTCTAAAGCTGTGATGATGGCTGCCCATATCTGTGAAAGGGATGGGGCTGGGCATCCTTAACCCGAAGATCTGAAATTCAAAAAGCTCCAAAATCTGAAAAAGTTTGAGCATCAACAAAATTCCCCAACTCTACCCCATGAAATTTTGCCCCATGAGTAAGATAATTAAAAATATTACAAAAGCTACCTTCGAGCCACATGTATATGAAACATAAATGAGCTCTGTGTTTATACTTGGTTCTCAACCCAGTGTAACTCATTACACATGTGTATATAAATATCTCAAATGTTTAAAAAAATTCAAATTCTGAAACATTTCTGGTTCCAAGCATTTTAGATAAGGGATGTTCAATCTGTACTAAAATCCATTGAATTGTACACTCTAAATGGATGACTTATATGGTGCATTAATTCTACCTCAATAAAGCTGTTTTTTTTAAATATCTCTTGATAATTGGTAAGATAAACAGAAAAAATTAGTTGAGCTATAGTGTTATCAATAGTTGTAACCTAATGGCCACAGCAGCCAAACACCTTTTTTCAAGGGCTTATAGTGCATTCATCCAGGTATATCATATTTTCACACATTTAGAAAAACTCTACAAATACAAAATGTTTGGAACATGTAAGTTCTCTGACCACAGTAGAATCGATCCAGAAATCTGTAACAGAAAGATATCTGAGGGAAAAAAATCCTCGAAACATTCAGAAATTGAGCAACACAATTCTAAATAACCCATGGGTAAGAGAAATGTCAAAGTGAACTAGGAAATATTTTAATTAAAGAAAAATGGAACTATAACATAATAATCTATGGGACTTAGTTAAAGCAGTTGATCAACAGAAATGTGTAGCATCAAACGTTTCTATTCAGAAAGCCAAGTGTGGTGCCACACATCTGTAATCCAGCACTTCAGAAGCTGAGGCAGGAGGATTGCCACAATTTCGAGGCCAGCCTGGGCTGCATAGTGAGCTCAAGACCAGCCTGATTCACAGAGTAAGACCCTGTCTCAAAAAAAAAAAAAAAAAAGCATTTTAAATCAATGGCCTACACTTCTACACTAAGTAGGAAATAAGAACAGCTTATGTTTTTAAAGTAAGAAAAAAAATACGAAAAGTAATGGCAGAAATCAATGAAATAGAAAACAGAAAAATAAGGAAAAAACAATGAAACGAAAATTCAATCTACAGAACCATTACTAAAATTGATAACAGTTTTCACCAGACTGATTGTGATAGCAAGAGAGAAAACACAACGTCCCAATATTAGGCAGGAAAGATAGATCATCACGGCAGATCCCACAGACAAGGCAACTTCGGGAGCAATATCATATCAACACCCTGGTAACTCAGATGAAATAAATTCTTTTTCTGTTTCTCCTTTTTATTTTATGAAAAATAAGACAAAATTTCATAACAAAATAATAACAGAATAACAATAGTTAATACACTGTGTATCATTTTCAAAGTAGTTACACAGGGCACAAGACATCAACAAAAAGATTCTTACACTGAAGAAACAGATAATACCATAAAATTTATTTTCAACAAACTAAAGTAAACTAATTGGGGTTGAGGATTTAGCTCAGTGGTAGAGCACTGGCCTAAAATAAACTAATAGTATAAATGAAACAAATTAGCATATATATAAAAATATTTTTGAATCAATGGAATAGGTAATTTGGGGAAACAGTTGAACTTCTCCCTAATCCCTATTTATCTTTCTTCTATTTAGTGCTCTCTATATGTGTGTGTGTGCGTGTGTGTGTGTTTCTCCCATGAAAAAGAAACCATGTGATATTTAAGTTTGTGTGTCTGACTTATCTCATTTAACATTACGTTCTCAAGTTGCATCCACTTACCTACAAATGCCTCAAGCTTATCCTCCTTTATGGCAGCATAGTACTCCATTATATATAAATACCACGTTTTCCTTACCTATCCATTTATTGATAGACAAGGGAAGAAATACACCACTTTAATAGCTCTATGTCTATTACGTAACTTGAACTTGGAATTTTAAATCTGTTCACAATGAAAGTTTAGACACAGAAGGCATTACTGGTAAACTCCATTAATCATTTAAGGAATAAATAATATCGAGTCTACACAAACTTTTCCAGAAAATGCAAGAGAAGAGAACATATTCCAACTCATTTTTATGAGGTCGGCATTACCCTGACATTAAACTAAATATATTTCAAGAAAATTACAGAGTAATATCTCTCAAAAATACAAATATTTTTAAACCTTAATGTATTAGCAAGTTGAATTAAGAAATGTATTAAAAGGATAATTTATCCTGACCATATAGAGTTTATCACAGCAATTAAAAGTTGGTTCAGCAATCAAGATTCAAACAAAGTGATTCATCACCTCAACACACTGAAAAAAGAAACAATGGTTATCTGAATAGTTACAGAAAAAACATTTAACAAACCACTGATTCCTAATAAAAGTTCTTGGCAAACTAGAAAACAGAGAAAGTTCCTCACTCTAATGAAACGAATGTATGAAAAAAATCTATGATCAACATCACACTTACGAATTAAAGATTGAATGCTTTCTTCTAAAACTGGGAGCAAGGCACGGTTGTCTATGATCTCAGCCCTCTGGAGGCTGAAGCAGGAGGATTGTGAGTTCGAGGTCAGCCTGGGCTACATAGCAATTTCAAGACCAGCTTGGACTACATATTGAGATCCCGTCTCAAACAAACAGGAAACATGATCCCTTAACATAGATGAACTTTAATCTTCTGGAAAAATGGAAGAGAACTTGACTAAGAACACCAGGAATGTGCTTACTTTTATTTTTACTAGTACATATCTGCAGTACGTAATGATCGCATTCATCTCGGGGAGTTAGAACATGTACATAACGCATCTTAATTCTTTATTTCATCCCCTTCCCCCTCCCTCCTCCATCCCTCTATCTCTGTGTCCCCTTCCATTTCGCAAAAGACTTATCTCCCTGTTTCCTATTATCTTTTATTTTGCTCTTTAATTTAATCTATATTTTGGGCTTCTCATATAAGGGAAATCATGCAATATTTAAGATTATGTGTCTGATTTATTTCACTTTACATTACGGTCTCAAGGTGCATCTATTTTCTTACAAATGACTCAAGTTTACCCTTCTTTACAACAGAGTAGTATTTGTTGTGTGTAAATACCACATTTGCTTTATGCATTCACCTGTGGATGGACATATAGGCTACTTCCAAGATTTAGTTATTATAAAATATGCTGCGATAAACATGGGTATGCATGTATCACTGTAATAGGATGTCTTTAACTCTTTGGGGAAGATTTCCAGAAAGGGACTAGCTGGTCAAATGGAATTTCCTGCTTTTGTTTTTTGAGGAATCTCCATACAGTCAATTACTTACAACATACCAAGTTTCCCTGGGACCATCTCATTTCATCGTCACACAGTACACGTCCTATCATCATCTCCAGTTTACACAGAGTCTTCAATATCTTACCAACATCAAGTTAGTAAGTGCAAACAGCCATGGTTAGGCAGTGAGCAGGGGCAAAATTTAGTCCAAGAACTATCATATTCACGAACATGCAAACTCCCCTGGTGTAAGGGTGCAAAGGCCCAGCATGGTGCAGACACGGGGTTCGCTGTGGATAGTTCCAGGCTGCTTTATGTTGTGTTCAGTACCATCTTTGCTGTGTGTCTCATTGCACAGACATGGGGCTGGGCCACACTAACCCATCATCTCATCCTTCTCTCCAACCTTTGGACTGTAAAATGACACCCCCCACTCAAGGCCATACCTCCTGTTGAAAGAGCGTTTCTTGGGACTGGTGCAATTACTGTTAAGGAATCTACAACACTCCACCTCCAACCTCATCTCCCTGCCTGGAATTCAGTACTGGATTTTTTTTTTACAGAGTATCGAAACCAGGGACTCATGCATGTAAGGCAAGTGCTCTACGACTGAACTCAGTACTGAGAACTCAGTCGTGAAATTTAGTACTGAGACACAAGAAAATCAATGCGCCAATAAGGGGCAGGACCCTAGTCTTCATTCTGCTCCTACCAGCTTGCTTTTCTCATCTGGGGCAATGTCTGAGGCACAAACCATCTCATCTGTCAAAAGAGGGAGTTGCACACATTCTGGAGGCAAGAACCGGAACCCTAAATCTGTAGCATCTCACAGAGTCGGAATGTGAAAACCCAACCAGGTGGCCTGAAAATAAGCCCATCACTGAAATGAAAGGATAGAAAACATGTGATCCTTGTGATCTAAGGTCATTAATTTTGAAAGGACATGGAGAAAACTGATGTGAGAATGAACCCAAAGAATTTAGACCTCAAAGTCTAATGTGAACATCTATTGCCAAATGGAAAAATCCTAAGAACCTTTGTGAATCTTCGGGTGAGCAAAACCTGGAAAGCAGTAATGCCAGCCACTCTGAGACAGCAGAGGGACGGACAGTCTGCATGCTGTCACCTCAGCCCAGCTGCTCTGAGGCAGAGCTGAGAGCTGGGGTTGGGTTACAGAGAGATAACAGGCTGCCTTTCTCTGCTACTGCCCCAGCTGACCTGCAGGCCCTAGGGGGAATCAGGAGGTGGGAGCCATGAGTATCCCTGAGACAAGGGAAGAGAAATTCGGCCCGGATCGCTTAGTCCAGCATCCCCCCTGAGGCTCTGCACCAGTCCAGGAGAGGCACCTCTCTCTGTGCAGAGCTGAGCAAAACTCAGTCCTTTCAAACAGTCCTTAGACTTTGGGCAGCAGCTGAGAGAAAAAGGGAGAACAGGGGAGAGAGGAGACAGTGCACGGAAATTCAAGTTCCCTGCTTGCTCACTGACAACTGACCCCCGTGAGATCCTGGGCGTGGACCTTTGTTCTCTAAGACCCCCTGCAATGGACTCCCAAATTCTGACGTTGACATTCTAATGCCACTGTGAGACGATTAGGAGGTGGCCCTTTGGAGGTGACTAGGTGCTAAGACTGGAGCCTTCCTGAATAGGATTAGTGCCCTTCTAAGACGAGCCCAGAGAGCTAGCTTGCTGTCTTTCTGCCATGAGAGAAGAAGTCCACCATCTGCAACTGAGCAGAGTGTCTTCACTAGAACCTGGCCGTGTGGGCACCCTGACCTCAGACTTCCAGCCTCCAGAACTATGAGATGTAAATGTTTCTTATTTAAACTTCCCAGCCTGTGGTAATTCAGTACAGCAATCAAAGATAACTAAGACTCTCCCTACCCCATCCTCATAGACTGTGCTTGGATCTTAATTGTGCGCTGAAATCTCTTATGCTAAAGGCATAGCCCCCAGCGTGGTGGTGTTGGGAGGTGGTGCAAACTATAAGAAGTGGGTCCTCATGTGAAGTTTTGTGGTCATTAGAAGAATGTCCTTAAAGGGGATATTGGGAATTTGGCTGTTCTCTTTCTCTCTGTTTGCTTTCTGACCACCTTGATGTGAGCAGCCTCCTTTGCCACGTGCTCCTTGCCATGATGTGCTGCCACCACACAGCCCCAAACCTAACACAGCCAAGTGACTGTATTAGCTTTGCCATTGCTGGATACAATACCCAACACCTACAACTTAAAAGAGGCAAGGTTTCATTTGGTTTCAAAGATGCAGTCCGTGGTCAGCTGGCTCCAAGACAGAACATTGTGACAGAAGGATGTGGTGGGGCAAAGCTGCTTAGTTCGTGGCAGGCAGGAAGCAGGGCAGGGGACAGTGCCAGAGAAGAAGGGGTGAGGGACCAGATACAGTATCAAAGGTCATGCCTCCGTGAGCCACTCAGACATACCCAGAAGTGTGCTTTACTAATTCTCTGGGGGGGCCTGACTCAATCAAATTGACAAGCTTAACTATCACAGCAGCCATGGACTGAAACCTCCAAAACCATAAACCAAGATAAACCTTTCCTCTGTTTAAGTTTATTATCTCAGGTATTTGTTTCAGAAACAGAAAGCTGACTAAAACACCACATACCCCAACTCTTCAGGCATTCACAGAAGCACCGGAAAGGGATAAGCATTCCAGGCCTCTGTATCTCTCCTCTCGGCCCTGTATAAAACATAGCATCTCTTTCCCTGGATTCTCATTAACAGTACTGCTATCAAACTTCTTTTAACACTTGCTAATCTTACTGTTTCAATTTGCATTTAGGTGGTTTACTAGTAAGATTGAACATCTTTTCATATCTTCACTGTGTTTGAAATTTTTCTCCTATGAATTGCCCATTCATATCTTTTCTCCATTTTTCTATCAATTGTTTACCTTTTCCTAATTGATTTGAACAGCTTATGTTTGCTGGATAGTAATTCTTTGCCTATATGTTGAGAATATTTTTCTCTCATTTATCTATTCTTCAGTCTTTGTTAAAACTTGGTTTGGCATCTTTTATTAAGAATAGCTTTTATTTTATTATGTTTTCCTGTATTTTCTTTTTCTTTCTTTCTTGTGTTTTAAGAAAGCCTTCACTCTCCCTAATATTCTCTTACTTTTTTTATTACTTTTATATTTTGTTACGCTTTTGCTGTTTGGGTGTTGATCTTTAATCGCCCTCAGTAAGTCTCCTTTTTTTCACTGTTGGAGAAGCCATGAAGACGAAAGTGCTATGTTACAGCAGCAGAAACAAGAAACATGAACCCCAGCAGGCTGTGCTCAGAGTCCAACTCCACCTCACACTCATTTCCCAGAGCAGGCTGTTGAACCTTCTTGGCACTGCATTTGCTCTACTAAAATGGTGCCAGGCATGGGGCACACATCTATAATACGTGGGAGACTGAGGCAGGTGGATTGCCTGGGTAACCTAGTGAGACCATGTCTCGTAGAAGATAGATGATAGGTAGATAGATAGGTAGACAGAGAAGAGAGAGAGTTAAGTCTTCATTTCATTAGTTCAAGGAAACACATCTTAACATTTTTGAAATCATGGTTTGTCTTACAACCAACAGTATATCATGGTTGAATTTACAGCTATCTTAGTAGTACTTAAAATATGGTATGTTTTTCTTTTAATCATTCTTAGATTTTATGAAATATGCATGGGTGCGTTTTCCAGCTCACTGAGGAAGTTAGATAAGCGGAGGCACTGACAGGGCCGACAGAGTCACACAGGTCTCCACTGGGGTAAGTTCTCCTTCCTTACAAGAAGGATCCTTCTTCCAAAGCTCTTAGGCCTTCTCTGCCTGCCTCCCTGACCTCTCCTTCTCAGCTTCCAGAGCCCGAGACAGCTCTCTAGGGACCCTTTCTGCACAACCACCTCCCCGCACCTCCACCCACTCCCGCCCAGGGACTGAGCCTGTCCTCCTCTGCAGATTCAGAGTGCACAGAGCTTAACACTGAGGCCTCCATTAAGGCTAATCCTCCTTCACAGCCACACAAACTACACCCTCAACCTCAGTGTGCTCACATTTGCTGGGCACCAAGAGTCATCTCCACAGTCACTGTGGGTGACCCCAACCTCTCACAGCAGCCTCTGCCCTGGCTCTTCTCGCTGCCCACCTGGTGACTCTGAGGCTTTGGAATTCTCAAAAGCTGGTGCAGAAGGTGAGGACGATGACCCTGGAGCCCTTTGCTAGGTAGTGCTGCCTCACTAGAAGCTTACTGTTGGGCTTGAAGAATGCAGGAAGGAAACAGGAGCAAGGCAGTGGGTGCCAAGGAGTGAAAAGTCCGTACCCAGTTCCCGCAGGAAGGGTGATCTCTGAGAGATGCACCCGGGCCCATTCAAGGCTCACAACCACCCATGGAGGTAAAGCGTCTCAGGAACTCTCTCTCCTGGTACACGTGAAAGATGGAACTGCAGAAGGGGAGTAACGTGTCCACTGATGCAGAGACACACCACAAAGGAGCTCACTCATCAGCTGTTATTCCACATGTCTGGCTTCTGTGTCAGAGTAAAACCAGAACCAGAAAGTAGGTCTCCACCCAGGTCAGGAGCACAGTCCTGAGTGGAGAATCTACTCATGGTGTTTTCAGGCATGAACCTCCCTTGATGCTGGGTGACACAGACCAGGTGGCTGAGGCAGCTAGGTCTGGCCATCAGCTCGCCACTCCATGTCACAGGCTACCAGCAGGATAATACCAATCTCTCACACACACACACACACACACACACACACACACACACACACGTACACGAGTCCCACTGTGGCTTTCAAAGGTCCCTAGCCTTGATCAGGAGGGTACCCACATCCAGCCACACAGTCACAACCATGGCAGTTCCAGGCCATACATGCCTCCCATTGTCCGTAGCAATTCCCCACAGACTATTCCACATGCCTGTCATAGAGTCACATCTGTGTCCTACCCACACAGAGCCCATATAGAGGCTTATCGGCATCCCAAGGACCAAGAGTGGTCTTTGACTGGAATAATTTAATTTCTTCTCATTTGTCCTGCAAAGAGTAAGTCTGCAAATCATACAAGTCCTGGTGCTTTCACAGACACGGAGAAAGGATCCACACTCTAAGCCATCCCATACCCCAGGTTCTAAAACAGCTAAGGATGGCCAGGTGGCGATGTCGCTGGAACCGCAGCCTGGGGCTCACGGTAGAGCACTCCGCATGAGGCATGCACTCGTTCTAAAAGAGACCTGCCGCCAGAGCCAGGAAAGGAGGGAGAAGAACATGACTCAGCTCTTATGTGCCTGTGTGGTGACAGAAACTTTCCATTTGTGGAAGAAGCTTTTTGAGTTGTCTTAACTTCTGCTAGTCAAGGGTTGTTATTCCCCTTGCACAGGTGACTTCCCAAGGGCAGCCCCAGTAGACCCAAGATGAAAAACCAGGTAACCTGGTTTTAGGGCATTTTGAAGACAGCATCAACCTAACCCAAGGGTGGCGGCAAATGATCTGTGATGTTGTTATTTCGCAGTCTTGAGCCACTCGGGATATCAGCTAATGGAGCAGATCTTGGGTGAGGAAGTGTAGAAGAGCAGGCAGGGCGTTCCTGCCCTCCACACACTCCAGATCTTCAAGGGAGTGCCTACCCCTACCCAGAGGTGATGGGTGCGAGGACAGTTCTCGGAGGGCAACTGAACGGGCCCGTATCACCACAAATACAGGATTTCTTTCTTGCCTGACTCCAGGGCTTCCATTTAAAAGTTGGAATCTGTTGTTACCATCACCTGCTAACTTAGCTAGTCCTTTAGCCCCGTATTTATCACCATCGCCCAGTTACCACGCCTCAGGGAACTTGTTACTTCTTGTCTACCTGACACCTCTTTTTCGCTCAGCATAACATATACCATCTGAAGAAGGTCAAACATTTCCTCCAGAGAATTGTTCTTTGAATGTCTGTATGTTGACAGAATATGTTTTCTTAACCAAAGTAATGGGGCACTAGGTGGGTAATAGGCACTGTGAGAAACGAGGGAGGGAGACTGTTCTTGCCTCCCTAACTCCTACCCTCTAGGGCTACTCCTAGTCTCAGAAGCACTGGCCCGACTGCCCAGGAGAGTGGCCAAGAGCAATAGCTGCAAAGAGGTAAGGTCCAGAAATTCAGGGCACCCTCCCCTCACCCCCATGTTCCTATGCAGTCGCTCCCTGAATAGTCCAGTGGATCAACTAAAACACTGTTGGAACTAAGGAAAATTCAAGAAGGTTGAGGACAAATAGCATGCTAAAATCAATGGTGTCCCAACATATTATGACGATGAGAAGAGGGATGAGTAGAAGTTTCAAGCATGGATCTCCCTTGGTGCCTATTGACGTTGTGTGTCGTCCTGAGAATCCCAACAACACAGGCGTACTGCTTGATTCACCAAATTGAGGTAGGAGTGGGGTGTGGCCCGACTGGGCTGGGAAGACGGACAAGACCTAAGGGTGTGGCCTTGAGCTCACGTCAGTCTGGGGCTCGAAATCCAAACGCTCTCTTCTCGCAGGATGGGAAAAGTCTCACCAGCAAGGACACCACGAGCTTGCTCTCTTGCTCCCTCCTGCCCCATGCTCCCTACTCCGCTCCCTTGTTGGCTCTTACAGGGCAGAATCAGTGTCCTTTTCTTTCGTTACTTAAATAAACTTCCCTAGAGCCCTCAATTCACCTTCACAATTCTTTGCCTGCGCAAATAAGAATCTAGAAACCCCCTCCTATAACGAAACCACTTGTACAGTAGGTCAAAGAGTAAATAAGCTATTTATCACTTTACCCATGAAAGAAGAAAAAACGTAGAGAGCAGCGAAGGCAGCATAAGATAGAGTTAATGTCTCAATAATTAGTGTTAGTATAACTTGATTGTGAAACCCTTACTTAAGCAAAAAATATGTTTAAATCCTGAAAGATTAAATAAATTAGGGGAAGGAGGCGTGGAAGGGAAGGAAGGAAAAAGGATTGAAAATGATCAAGATATGATATACATACAACAGTTCCTCCAGATGAATGTAATTATTATGTGTCACAAACATAAACCAAGAAAAAGTAAATAAAAGTTTAAAAGATTAAACAAGTAGTGTAAGCAAAATCAATCTAACATCCTTGATTATACCAATAAAAGTATGGAGAACATAAAAATATGTTTGTTTCTCATCTTTAGTAGATAACATTTCATTCTTGAGCAAGATAGAGAAAATAGGTGTGAGGACATTTACTAAAATAAGTTTTAAAATAGCTTATGCTGCTTAGTACACATCTCCCAATACAGTCACCTCATAAAAAATGACAGCAAAGGTCTGGGAGAAAAAAGATACAGGAAAATATAAGCGAAGTAAACACAAAAGAAAAAAAGCAGTGTTAGCCAAGGTCAAATTCAAGTCAAAATCCAAAACAAGAAATGAAAATGAAATTAGTTAATGAGTGAAAAGGTGACAGAATAGTCACTACTTATATAGTACAGCCCTGTACATCAGCTTGTATGACGAATCCCAAAGCACAAATACATGAGGGGCCTTTTTATGACTTTACTGAAGATTGTCAAAGTCTAGGGGAGAGAACATACTGTGAGCACATGGCTTTGCACTCAGCAGTCCTTTGATAACTGTCTCTTCGGTCAAATCCCTCCGACACATTGTGCGCATGAGGCGAGGGCCTTGGTGGATACTCACCCAAACCCAACCCAACTCCAGGCTGATGCTAGAAGTGGAGATGGAAAGTAGAACAATGCAAGAGACATCCAAGATCTCAGGATGCTCCAGACTGAGGGAAGAGACAGACCATTGAGAAGAGGAGGCAGGGGCTGGGGTGCAGGAACTCACAGCTGTAGAATGTAGATCAGCGGCTGCCTGAGGCTGAGGAGAGGTGGTAGATGGAGGGTTTCCTTTTGGCATTTAGAAAAATGTCCTGGAGCTCGGTGGTGGTAATGACTGGACAGCATTCTGAACGTGTTAAATGTCACTGGATTGCATATTTCAAAATGGCTAAAATGATAAATTTCATGTTATATGTATCTTACCACAGTAAAGTGGGAGTTTCAGATGTGGTAAGCGCTAGGAGGAAAATGAGGGGGGGTACTGTCACAGAGGTGGGGACGGGCTCATCGAGCGTGGGTGACGGCAAGGAGCTCAGCATCTCAGAAATGACCGATGAGAAGACGCCAGCCCACTGAGGGTCTGGGACACAGCCGGACACCAAGGGTGGAAGTCAGGTTGGAGCGATGGTGGGCGCTGTGACCCAGTACCGTACTGTGAACACAAAGGAACCGCCCAGGCAGGGGGATGCAGGAGGTCTCCGGTGGCTGTGTGAGGCAGGGACCCTAGAGAATGTGGCCACAGTAGGAATGTCTGCAGGCAAGGCTGGCATTCAAGGTCGAGACTTCCTGCCTGGAAGGAAATACATATATCAGGACTAGGAGGACCCAGGCCTGGGGGAGGGGGTGAGGTTGCCATGGTTACTGGAGGGTCCCTGGGAAACAGTGAGAAATTCTGCATCTCACAGCTTCCATAAAGGAGGCAGGAGTGACAGCGCTGGGACACAGAATGCTAAGGAGGGCACCTCCCTCTGGTCCCTCCTCAGGCTGCATCTGCATAGGCCGAGCAAGCAGAGGTGAGCCAGGTGGTAGGAGTTCATCCTGGGCCCTGTTGTGGGGAATGGAGGCAGCAGAGGCTGGAGCCCCGCCCGGGTTAGAGTCTTCCACAAGCTGGAATAAGCACAGGCCAGCGCGCCAAATGGGAAGGACATGGGACGCTTCCCTGGGGCTGTCTGCATCCTAAGAAGCCCCAGAGAGAACAAGCAGAGCCCTGAGGGTGCAGGTTTCTTTCACAGCAGGCGGGCTTCAGCCACATTAAAGGAGAAAGCAGAAGGCAAACTGGCTCCCAGGCAAAGGCCATCAGGTGAGAAGGTGGGCACAGAGGAATCAACTTAACCCTGGCAGAAGCCAACAGGCATGGCAGAACTGACGCATGCAAGCAGGCAAGCTTCCTGGGTCACAACAGTGCAAACAGGTGTCCTGGGTCCCATGTCTCCAGGCCGCACTCTGTTCCAGCCCCGAGAAACAACTGAGCAAAGGTACATGGGACCCACGAAATCATGAAGTTTGCAATTCTCCATCTGGCTGTGAGGTCTTGTGGTGCCAGGGGGAAGCAAGAGGGGAGCAGACTGTGTGGCCCCAAGACCGTTGGAGGGCTGGCCTTCGATGTCGCAGGAGCACAATGTGATATCACAAACTCCCAGAGTCTCAGTATGACGACACAGCTCCACGTTGGACAGCAAACATTGTAGGGAATATGATAACACAGTCTACATGGTGGCAAAGAGCAAACTGCCAGGCTGGGGGGTCTATACCTTCCACAACTGTGTAGAACACTTGAAGATCGATATCAAAGTGGAAAGTCAAAACAGAAAAGAAGCACCCCATAGTCAGGAAACAATGCGTGCTAGCGACAACCCCACTCTCTCCTTCCTTCCCTTTACAACCTGCTCTAGGCCTTGACTCCAGCTTCTTTCTGTGGGCCCAAGATGGATCCCAGGATCCAAAAAATCCCCAAGTTTCTGCAATCTAGGATGATCGATGACACCAGTGTTAATGCCAGGCTCAGAGGCACAACTGGAGGGCTGCCGGCTTGAGTGACACTTTCTCCTGCCTCCCCTGCGCTGCCCTAAGCGCTCCGAGTATTATCTGACCCCCAGGGATGGTGAGGTTAGGCCTGCCAGAAGCTGGAAAATGTTTCCAGAAAGGACAAGTGGGAGGGGAGAATTTGGACAAGCAGGACTGGGGATGAGAGCCAGGACCAGGAACGGTGTCATCCCAGGCTGACCAGGACCAAGCAAAGTTGTGCTCAGTGATCGCAAGAGGCCAGCACACAGCTCAACGGGGGCACAAAAGATGCCCCCATCTGCACAAACTCGAGGAGAAGACTGGGAAAGGAGATGCCTGTGCAAAAAGAGGAAGAAAAAAGATGTAGCGGAAGTGCCGGACCCCAAATGCTGCCTTGAGTACAGCTGGCTCCTAGCACTTGAGTGGGCTGCGTTCTCTATGATCTGTCCACCCCCAGTCAGGGCCACAGCCCCATCCGGGTCACCCAAGCCAGCGGTTAGCAACGCCGGATGAGAGGATGACCAAGTGAACGGGTGGGCGAATGGAGGAGTGCACAGCACACGCAGTCGGAGTCTTGGGTTCAGCGATGAAAGCACTGGTCCCCGGACCCCCGGCCCCCAGACCCCCGGCCCCCAGACCCCAGACCCCCGACCCCCGGTCAGAGTCATATGATGTGCGTCTGGACTCCACTTCTGAGCACTAGGAAGGCCGGGCGGGCACCGATACACACAAAGGTCACAGACAAAGTGCAAGGTCCTTTCGACCCCTCATCACGAGCCCAGCACAGAAGCAAGTACTGCGCATTCTGTACTCCAGCAAAAATTCTTCAGGCTCCTGGGGTGGGGCTAGCCCTGCAGGGCTCCCGGTGACCCGCCCTGGCCCTGAACAGCACCCAGAGGCTGGACCAAAGCACAGGGCTGGCCGGAACAGGGTCCCGACCCAAGACACGTGCACTCCTCTGTGAGCTCCCTTCCTTTTCTACTCTTTCTAAATCAGAAAATCAATTACACAGAAAAGAGTCTTCTGCACCAGAAACCCAAATGACTTTATGCATAATTTATACATGAAAATGTAGATGTCAATATGTGACAAATCTCCACATAAATATTTTTACAGTTAAATTTTAGGCATCAGTCTTCCTCCCAAAGCAGCCACCAGACAGACATGAGGCCACACGGCTCAGGCCAGGTGGGGCTGAAACGGAGGCTTGTCTCTTTCATCGACTAGTGACGCAGCTGCCAGCACACAGCCTGGCCCAGGAGGCCCCAGCCTCGGCACCAGCCACCGCAGCCAAGTCACCGCTCTGCCACAGTCTCCGTCATGGGGGTCCAGCTGCATCTTGTTCAAATCAGGGATTTAACACTGCGTGCCGGCTCTGCGCTGGCCCAGGGGAGGAGGGCAGAGTGGCGCACAGCTCTGTGCTCCGGTGACTTCGTGCCCAGTGGGAGAACCAGGCAAGCAAATGATGAATGCAACGACCCTGTGGCGAGTTCCGGGGCTGGGGTGGGCTCTCCACACCAGGCAGCTGCAGAGGAGTAGTGCTCCCCATGCCAGAAGCATCCGGGGGCAGGGCAGGCTGATGGAGTCAGCCAGGTGGCTGAAGGCGGGAGGAAACTCCCAATAGTGAGAACTACACGTGCGAAAACCAGAGCAAGAGCGAGCGTGTCCACATGTGAGGGAGCCTGTGGCTCACGCTGGGGACAGGCCCACAGCGGGGCTGAAGTGGAAGACTGGAACCAGACAACCAAGGGGCTGCATGTCCGGCCCTGAAACAGGACTTTGCCTGCACCGAACACTCTGAAGAGATTCAAGCTGCACTCTACCTGGCACATATCATGAAGGTCAAGTGGGGGGTTTTGGAAGTAAAAGAAGGAGAAGGCGAAGGAGCATTGCAAAGTGCATCCGAGTGCAGAGTCCACACAAACATCCATCCCCAGCAAGACCCCGAGTCCACACCAGGCCACAAGAACCTGTCTGTTCCCAGCCCAGGGGTCCCAATAATGCCTTCATTTACAGACACACCTGTCTGGGAGCTCAACAGGTCCATAACTTTGCATATAAACCACCTGAAAGGCAGTTGGGCCCTGGCTTTTTGTCTGCAGCTGCTTTTGCTGTGTGGGGCTAGTGACTCTGTGCAGGACATTCCTGACACCCTCTCTCCAGATGTCCAACAGGGCCCCAGGCACAACCCACAGCGTCATCTCCCAGGAGGACACAGAGAGAGGCAGGTGTGCAGCACATTAAGCCCACGCCCTGGCCAGAGCCAAGGGGCAGGGTCAAGAATACGCGCCCCACCCACCATGCAATCGCCCACATGTAACTGTGCCCGGTTGTCTGCACAATATGAGGTCCCTAAGTGCCTTCCCAGCATTTAGGCCTTTGTAGTAAGACAAACAAAAACCAGGCGCAGTAGCACACACCTGTAATCTCAGCACTCAGGAGGATGAGACAGGAGGATCACCACAAGTTCAAGGCCAGCCTGGGCTACATAGCCTAAATGTGTCTCAAAAAAACATTTTAAAAAAGACAAAGCAAGCCCCATTCTTCCACCCATAGTGGGCCCGGAGAGCCCCTGCTGCAGCCTTGACCCATAAAATCCAGGTTAAAAACGAGAAGCCCAAGTTGAGGACCCGACACCCAGCTTCGAGCCCTTGGCCCTCCTCACACAGAGCCATCTTTCGGAAGAGCCCAGCGTGGCCTCACTGAACTTTCACACCGTGAGGGCCGGGAGACTGCCAAGCACGTACCTCGCTTGACCTTCGGGGGCCTGAGTCCATCCGCCTGGGCCAGCGCCTCGCAGGCCTCCCGCTCCCGCCAGCGCCTCAGCTGCTCCTCTCGCATCTTGTAGAAGAGGATGTGCTTCTGCACATCACTGAGCTCGGCCAGGAGCTCGGGTTCAATGTACAGGTCCTGCAGGATCTGCTGCAGCATGCTGCAGACTGCGATGCACAGCACAGGTGAGCCAGGCAGATGCTTCGCCGCGGCCCTAGGTCCTCACTCCGGGCCGGGTCCCCACAGCCCTCCTCTGCACAGCATCACCAGTGCGCCCCCCCGGCTACCAGCCAGCCCCGCCTCATCTCCTCTGCCCAGGACGGCAAAAGAACCAGGCAGCAGGAACCAACGAGGCCGCGGGCAGAGGTGGCCACCAGGAGCAAGCCAGTCCTTCTGTCGGGTCACCTGTATCTCGGCCTCACCCGGGGTTTGGGGACGGTGGGGAGGTCCGAGCTCCAACTCAGTTGAGGGATGCTGGCCCGACTCAGCCCAGCCGGGGCCGGTAGGTGTCAAGTGATCTGTTAGTGGAAGGTAACGATGACACCAGCCGTATCGATGACACTGCTCCGGCCAACCGGTCTCTCCTCTGCAGATAACAGGAGGAGGAGCGGGGAGGAGGCAGCTTTGTCTACTGATTCCATGTGTTTCGAGCCAATTTCAACAGAAGCTGGGAGAGGCAGCCAGGCGCCTCGGGCTCCTCGGCCAGTTGTTGCACCCACTTCACCACTGTCGGCCTTCTCTGGGGACACTTGGCAGGCCAAGGTAATGCTCTGCCACTCTGCCTTGGGGGAGAAAAGATCCCCCTTCCTGTGTGCATCACAGCCAAGGAGGGAAAGGAAGGAAAGCAGTAGAGACAATTGAAGGGGTGTTATCACGGGGTTCAAGGACGGGGGGAAGCAGACATCCTTTCCCTACGACAAGACTCCGAAGCTCGGATACGCTGACAGGCAAACCTCCAGGGGCCTGTTTTGGTCGTTGTGTTTAATCTCCTCGTTGTTGCAGGTGCCTGGAGGTCATCAAAAAGAAAGAACATGAAGCTTCCGGGTCTCTGGGCCCGGATCAGAGGCACCCTGGCTACCTCCTGCCACAGGGAACCCACCCTGTTTGGCTGCGAGGGCAAACAGGAGCTGCTGTTGCCGAGACCCGAAGCTCTCCGGAAACGTGCTACTCGTAGCTGCTCTTTCACGTGGACAAGAAAATCAGGGTTCAGAGAAGGTCAGTGGCTTGCCCATGCTGCCCAGTCAATAAGCTGCTGGACTGTAGCTCCATGCAGTTTCCAAGGCGGGCATCCTCCAGCAGGGAGGCTAGACCTGCAGGTGCCCAACGGGCAGCTAAACGCTTGGCATCTCATGCCTTCATTGTACGTCTCCTTTATTACCTTAAACCTTGAGAATGGAAGGGAGGGGAGGGGAAGAGGGGGGAAAACCAAGATGTATCATGTACAGGTACAAAATAACCATGTTGACTATGATCATTATGTATACAATGTACCAATACATGTTCTTGGTAAAAATAAAAAAATAATAATTAAAAAAAACCCTTAAGCACGCCGATTACTCAGGGAAGGTCTGATTACAAGGTTTATTAGCCCTCAGTTTACCAACTCTCCCAATTCCCCTTCAAGACTGAGGACACCAAGATAAAAATAACTAAAATAATTCTCAGGATTTGCGGGGACACTCGGTCACCAGCATGCACAACTTCCAGCTCCAGACGACTGCACTGGATGCCTGGAGCTCTCCAGACAGCATCCTAAACCTGTAAGCACCTCGGCTCCCAGGAAAAGCGGAACCTCGCAGACAACCCCTAAGATCACCTCCCCAAGGTGGAGCAACTACCTCATGGCAGAACCCGAGCTACCCCTCTCAAGCAAGGACGGGCATCTCGCAGGGAACCCAATGCCCCTCACACCAGGAAGATTCCTCCACGGCTAAGAATCCAGGCCCCAGCCCACCACAGCACCCCATAAAACTCCGCTTTGTGAATGGGCCAGCCTGATCCTCCTCTTCAGTCTCCTGAACCTCTTTTTCTCCTTTGTCAGAGCTACAACCCCCCCACACACAGGCACACTTCATTTTCTCTTACTTTCCAACAAAAGCTTTTCCTCTAAATTCGTGCTGAATGCCTCAATTTTAATTTCTATTATCAGTGAAGCAAGGACCCGTGCTAGCCAGTGACAATCCTTTTGATGGTCTAAAAAGATAACCCTACAAACAAAGGAGCAGGAGCCGGCGCTGCGGTCTGGTTGGTCCTCGGGTGGCCTTCAAGGTGGTTTCTCCTCCCTGGGGCTGGAAGGCAGATCAGATGAGGCGCCCACCAGAGATGGACGGATGGTTGGTGAGCTCCCCAACCCTCTGACAGGTCCACGCACACCCCAAGAAGGGCTCTGCAGGTTCCAGCCAGGCTCGAAAGGAAGGGGGACTTCGGCACCCCTCCCCAGGCGCAGCAGGCTGGTCCGGCGGTGAGCCAGACTTTCTGGGAGCCTCGCACCAGAGCAGTAGTCCTGGGCTCCTACCCGCTCTCTGCTTTGCTTCCTCAGCTTCCCCACTTGGAGCCCTACTCCCCTCCTTCCTGGACAGGCCTCCCCAACCTTTCCGGCGTCCGATGGGCGACTACCTTTCCTCCTCAACTCTGGCTGGGCGGAGCTGCGTCCAGAGAGGCGGCAGCGGTGCGGCCAGAGGCTTTGGCCTCCGGCTGGCAGCCTCTTCTTTCCGCGGCCCCCAGAGGCCGGGACAAGAGGGCAGAGAAACGCGCAGAGCGGCAGAACGAGCCTGCTGGTTGCGGCGGGTCCAGGCCTCCTCGGGCCGGGCGATGATGGTGGTGGCATCCTTGTGGCGGCGACCCCCAGGGGGCCGGGGTGGAGGCCGGCGGGGTGATCCCACCCGCGCCCCGGCTTGCGCGCGGAGGGCTGTCGCGGGGGGAGGTGCTCCCCGACAAGCCCGGGTCAGTGGGGCAGGAGGTCAAGCGACAGCGATCCCGGGGACGCGAGCGCGCCTCCGCAGCCCGGCCGCGGGGATCGCGTTTCCCGACGCGCTGGGGCCGGCGGCCGCCCAGCGCCACCTCCGGCCCGGCGCCACCTTCGGCCCGGCGTCCGCCCGCGCGTCTGCTGGGCCGGCCTGCGGCGCCCCCTGGTGCCGGAGCGGGAGCCCGCACTGCGGAGACCCGGACGGCGCGGGGCGGACGGAGACACGGCGACGGGCGCGGGGGCCCGGGACGGGCGCCTGGTCCCGTCGGAGGAATTGCGGCGGCGCGGGCTGCGGGGGCTCAGACCCGGCTCGCCGGCTGCGGGGAGGGCGGCTGTCGCGGGCGCGAGCGAGTCCTTCCGGGCCGAGGCGCACGCGCGCCACCGCACGCCCGGCACCGGAGGCACCGACCACGCGAAGAGCGCGGGGCCGCACGCTCAGTGTAACCCTTTTCATAGTCCGTGTTTGCACCCAAGAGGTGGCAGCGGGGAGAGGAAGAAAAAATAAAAGCTGTCTGATTCTTTGATTACTTCAGTGTAAACAAAGAAAAAACTAAGCCTGAGTTTACACCGAATCCTTAGCAGTTTCTTTCTTCTCGGAATGGGGTGGAGAACACTTAGTCTGTTGTTTTACAGTGATTGACGTAGAGAACTCATACATCTGGAATCACATTATTTCAAAAGTCTTCAACTGTCGCCTGCAAATTCCTCTCTGGAGACCAGCCTGTGTGGGGCAGCGTCCCACCCCGTGGACACGCCTGCAGGCAAAGACGCACGCCCTGAGCCCTGCATCTCCAAGCTGGAGAAGCCTCCGAGACTCTTCTAAGCCCGCGGTCCCCGGCGTGGAGAGGGCGCTGGAGAGCAGGAGGCCGGAGCACAGCCCGCAGACCAGCCCCATCCAGGAGAGAGGGAGGACTGTACTGGCATTGCCAGGAAGGACCGCTGAGGGCAGAGTTGGGGGCCTCAGAGTCTCTCGTCCGGTATCTCTGCTTCCACTTCAAGTCCTTTTAAACTACAATAAAAACATCTCTTTTCTCTGCTGGAAACCCAAGTCCTCACAGGGGCTCCCGAGGCCTGCTGCGACCCACCTTCCCACCGCTCCTCACCCCATCCCTGGCAGCAGCCGTCTGACTTCCACCACACTGCTGGCCTGGGCTGCCCTGGGGCTCAGCAAACACAGGACACGTCCCTCCTGGGGCCTCGCATGGCTGTCCCTCTGCCTGGAACCCACTTGGCGGTGTCACCAAATTCTAGTCTTTGCTCAGACTTTTAACTGCCTGTAATTCTGGTCCCCCCTCCCTTTCTCTGCCGCTTTTCCCCTTAGCTCTTAATTTGTAAAGCACCATTTATGTATTTGTGACTAAGCTTCTGTCTCTCTCTTTCCTTACTGGAAAATAAGCATCCGGGGCTTTCACCTGGTTGGCTCACTGACAGAGAATACTGCCTGGCACACAGCAGTGTTGGATAAATATTGATAAAAGAATGAAGGAGGAACTTTCCAGATGGACTTGACCAGAGTCTGTGCAAATGCTGGGGAGGTGCCCCAAGCAGAGGTGGCAGGACACTTGGACCTGGGGATCATGGGCAAAGGAGCTAAATTAAGCAGATGGTGGGCCTGACAGGCCACCTGTCTGGCTTCCCTATAAATCCTGACCACATGGCCCCTAGGAGTAGGGTCAGCGTTGGCCAGATCAGTAGTGTCCTTGCGTGAGTACAGCAACAACTTAGAATATACAGTGTGAAAAAGATCCCTCTTGCTGGAGGAACCGGTGGGACCTGTGATGAAGAGAAGCAGACCTCTTTGCTGAGGGCACACCTAGGTTTAAATTGGTCTAGGGACACACTGCGTGCACCATCACAAAGACCCAATATTGTAAAATTAGTCCTTTCCAAAATGGTTCCCAGTGATCTCCATATCCTGGGACCCACATCGTTGTGAAGTCGCCTCTAACACATACCAGGGTTTGTAGGAGTGACCAATGACATACACCAGAAGTGACTGTTTCAGCTAACATTTGACTTATGTCTGGCTTGCTCTATCTCTAGCTCTATCTATCATCTCTCCACTCACCCTGGGGAAACCATAATGTGGGACCCACGTGCATAAGAACTGAAGCTTCCTGCCAACAGTCACAGAGTGGGGTTGGAAGAGGACGCTTCCAGCTCTGGCCTGGAGAAATCTCAACTCTTGCCAACAGTGTCCTTACAATCTCATGAAAATCACAGATCCGGAACCACCTCCCTAAGCCACCTGTAGATTCCTGATCCTTTATACAAACTTCTAAATTTCAGGGTGATTTGTAATGCAGCAATATATAACTAATACATTTCAAATTAGTTTATAGCATTAATATCATTCCAAGCCAAATATGAAAAGAAATTGGGAAGTGGGGGAGAGGCTTGGTAAAATGATTCCCAAGTTAGCTGAAAGAATGGAGGAGGAGCTGAGGATGCAGCTCAGTGGTAGAGCGCTCGCCTAGCAGGCATGAGGCCCTTGGTTCCAACACCAACAGCATTTAAAAAAAAAGGAATCAACAAATGAGAACAGTCTCAAAAATATACAGAATACTAAACTCAATACCGCCAGTATTCAAACATAAAATTAAGCATTTCAGTCCTGATACAAGAACACAGGTAGATTGAACCAAGAAAGAGCTCTCTAAATTACTAGAATGGGATCCAAATGGCACCTCAAAATAGTGCAAAAAGGACAGATGCCTAATAACATGAAGCTGGGATAACTTGCCAAATCCTCATCGGCTACCTGGGATCCTGCCAGGACACCCCACAAGGCCATACTCTATGGGGATTTTGTGTCATAATAAAGTGTAACTACTGTAAAAGTTGTCACAATAGTGACAATTTCAGAATAACTGATGTGCTCAATAAAAGAAGTTCAGATTAAACCATGGCACATCCACAGGATTGCACGCAGTACAGTACAGCGACGTGGCAACCAGCACAGGCATAAGAAGGTGTCATGATGAGCCCAGAAAGTGGAAACTGGGTTGTGATATCTCATGCATAGTAGGGTCCCAGTCTTACCTATCAAGAAAAAGAACAGTTTAGTGGGAGCACGGTGGCACATGACTATACTTCTAGCACTGAGGGGGGCTGAGGAAGGGGGATGGAAAGTTCAAGCTTTTCCTTGCAACTTAGACCTTGTCTCAAAATTTTTAAAAATAAATTAATTAGGGCTGGAGATTTAGCTGAAGTGGTACAGCGCTTGCCTAGCAAGCGTAAAGGCCTGAGTTCAATCCCCAGCACCAAAAAAATAATAATCATCATTAATTCAAAGGGCTGGGGCTGTAGCTCAGTGTGAAGGTCCTGGGTCAATCTCCAGTACTGCAAAAAAAGGAAAGGAAGAAAGGAAGACAAGGGGGAAGTGGGAGAGGGAGGAAGGGAGGGAGGAGGAGGAAAGAACATTACAACCCCAAAGCCCTGGTTCTTCTCAACCTGTGAACGTTCTACTGTCCTTCCCCACAGTGGATGCCTGGAGGTCCCCCTTTGCTCCACCCTAAGTTAAGGTTTTAGACCCTTACAAGTAGTGAGTCTAGACCACCCACTCCAGCAGCCACGGGTGCTGCCCAGACGCCCAGGATAGGAGGATGAGGTGCGGCAGAGGTGGGCAGCCAGGGGAGAACTGTTACTATTTCTTCCTCGTCTGCTGTGTGGCAGCAGCGCCGGCCAGGGGCTTTCCTTCTACAACTCATTTAATCCTCAGGAGAACATCATAAGGCTGGCGATTTCGTTATCTAAAGTTTACATTTGAGGAAAGTGAGGCTCGGGGTCACCCAGCTAAAGGAAGATCCAGGACCAAACCCATTGTCACTGATCCCTGACTGGCTCTGGCCCTCCCTCACTCACCCAACGTGCTCTTGGCTGTTTGCTCCTTCAAGGCCAGGCTGCTGCTAACTGGGCAGGACGGCGACCCAGCCATATGTCCATGAGCCAACCTGGAGGACACTGCAGCAGTGAATGTGCTGCCGCCCGCCTATGGACACAGCCCCACTGTCTCTGGCCCCAAAGGCCCACGCCAGGCTCAGGACGTGAGGGGCCCCTGCTGCTTCCCAGCTGCTCCAAGGGCAGAGATGTGGCTGAGCAGGGCTGTAGAGGGCAAACCAGCACCCCCAGCCTGGGCCGTTTCCCACATGGGGAGATTTGGGGAGTTGGGAAATGTAGCTGCAATCTACACTTCCCTGAAGCATAGAATTTGGGGCGGACCCCTGGCGTCCAGCATCCGGCCTCGCCTTCCTCCCGGGCACACCTAGACCTCTGCCACCTGCGATTCCACATGGCTCTGAGTTCTAGGCCAAGGGACATGAGCACAGCGGTGTGCTCCCCACCCAGTCCTGGACCCTCGTTTTACAATAGGCAAGTCAGCAGGTAGCGAGAGGCACTTGGCTCAGGAAGAGTCAGGACGACCAGGCCTCAGTCAAGGAAGCGGGAGGTGAGGTCAACAGTTAATGAGAACCGGGTGGACAAGTCCAGGCATGGAAAAAGGAAGGTAGCAAGCAAGGCAACGGATGCCCACTAGAACGACTCTGCTCCTACCTATCTGGAAAACGTTCTTTCCTTCTCACTTTGTTCTTTTAATGAACCACTTGGATAGGATAGTGGCTAAGAAGCACCTGCAGACATATGCTTGCTATGTGCTTTGACCCTTCCTAGGCCCATTTCTCACTAAGTTAGCTTCTCTTCATCCTGTAGGTAACCTTAGTTTGACTTGGAGGGGTCTGAGGATGTTGGTTTCAGTGAATCGTCTATTCTGACTCTAGCCGTATGTAACAGTTCTTATACTCTAGGGTGCATTAGCGTCACCTACAAGCTGGTTAAAAGAGATTGCTGGACCCTACCCGAGTGTGTGACTCCACAGACCTGGTGGCGGGGGTCATAGAATCTGCATTTTTCCAAGTTCTGGGGTGATGGCACGGCTGCTGGTCTGAGCTCCACATCTTTGAGATCTGCTCCCTGACTCAAGCTCATTACTGTCCCCAGCTGGCGCTGGCAAACTGACTTGCTCCCTGGTTCGTTCATGTGCACTGTGCTGCCATCATGCTGGGCCACAGACACCAGCCCTTGCTGACCCATCCATGGTCTTGCTGTGGCAATCAGTGTGACCAGAGGGAGACAGAACAATCCTGGGAATAGAAATTCTGGGCTGAAACCCAGCTATACCACCTCCCAGCTGTGTGACATCAACACATTCCTGAATATAAGTTTTTTCTCATCGGTAATAGGGAGAAAACAGTGTCGACCCCTCCATCTGCCCCCCCCACCTGCCCCTGCAGCTTTAGGCCCAAGGTAGGTTTTCTTTGCAGACCTTGACTGCTGCTTCAGGAGCAGATCAAAGGAAGTGCTGCCAGTTCTACATGCCCCAGTCTCACGCCCGAGAACCACAGTGAACACTTGCCCATACTGAAGCCTGCAGGGCCAGTGGCAAACACCCATCCTGGCTCAGCCTTGGGGTGGAATGGGGTGCTGAGTTTGGATGCTGACTGTCCCCCAAAGGTCTGTGTGTTCAAGACTTAGTCCTCAGGGTGGTGCTACTGGGAGGTGGTGTGGACTTCAAGAGGGACTTTCCCCTGACAGTGTGTCACCATAAGAAATTGGGGGACCCAGACCCTCTCTCTTGCTTTTGCTTCCTGGCCATGGGATGAGCAGTTTTGTTCTCCTATGAGCTCCACCATGATGTACTGTCTTGCCACAGGCCCAAAGCAACAGGTCAATTGTGGACCAAAATGTCCAAATTGTGAAGCAAAATAAACCTTTGCTCTTTATAAACTGATCATCTCAGTTACTTCAGTACAGTGATGGAAAGCTGACCATCACAGGGGGGTCATAGGAAAAATAAAAAGACCAGAATTACAAAATTAAAGGCATGTCTTTGCCAATTAGAAGAATTGTGCTGCAGGGAAAAAGGACTCAACAGCCAGGACCTAGATTCCCCTTTACCCACATTTCTCTTCTATACTACAGAAGTCCTCCCTTCCCTTAACCTTCTAGGAATCACTCTGAGATCCACAGAGAAGGGAGGTAAATACACTTCAAAATGCAGCTATGCTGAAAAGAGAATCCAGGAATCCCAAGAACCATTCAGACAAAAAATAAGGAACGATGCTGAGACCTCCTGCAGTGGCCATTCCTGGAAGGACCCACTGAGCACCTCTTGGCTAGATGAGCTGGTTCAGTAGGTGGCCCCTGACTACAGAGGACCCCATGTCATGCTCAGAGCCCAAGTGATACCCACACGCCTGGACCTGGCCACGAGGGACAGACGGCGATGTGCTCAGCTGAGATGGGGTGGGGCGGGCTGGGGTACGGATGAGACTGGGGACAGGGGAGAGGACACGGTTTTAGATGCAGCAATGCCATATCTGCCTGCAGGAACAGATGGGGCGATGGACACACAGCTGGTCTACGTACAGCCTCTCTGGGTAGCAGACATGGCCTAAACCATCCATTCTCACCAAGAAGGCAGCCAGCACCCTCAGGATGCCTCCCACAGAGCTGGCCATTATCTGGGACAGTGGGGAGGTGCTCTAACCCCCCGGGTGTCACTTTTCACTCTTAGACACTGGCCCCTTGGATTATCTGGCTGGGTCCCATTTTAAAAGTGGGCCCTCCCAGATGGACAAGTGGCAGAAGGAAATTTGGAATAAGTAAAAAAGATCTGGGGTGTCCCCAGTGGAAACCTATGCATTGTTTAGGGAACATCCTTGCAGCTATTTTGCTCTGGTCCTAGACTTTCATTGCCTTTGAGCTGTTTTGCGATCTCTCAGTTGTTAAAGTATTGCCAACAGTGTTCATATAATATATAAAATATATACAAATAAGATTCAACGGACTCTACTCCTGAAAAAAGCCATTTCAATCTTCCTTTACTCCATCCATATAAAGCAGATTCATGGTTAGAGCAGCCCTCCCACCCCATAGGACTCTGTCTCCCTGCCACCAGGTTAGTGCGATGACCAAGCACGCAGGGAGGGTGTCACCCTCCGCAGGAGCAGAGGGAGGCTCCTGGCTGGTCCAAGACAGTGGCTCCTCCCTCTGCCTCAGGCGATGGGGACACTGTGGAGGGCAGAGCAGAAAGAAAAGGAAACTGGATCCTGCTGACACCGGGTGCTTGGATCAAATCGACCCTGAAACTCACCCCACCTCCGGACTTTCCAGTTTCGGGAGCCAAAACCCTCCCCTCATTGTGCAGGCCAGTTTGAACTGGGTTTTGTGTTACCTGTGACTGTAAACATACTCCCCTGGTACAAAAGCAAGGTCCGCTGGCTCGTGACACAGCCCTGCCAGGGGCAGTGTGACCAGGTGACACACCACAGGTCAGCATATTAAGTAAAACTAGTACGAGGATGCTGTGCAAAATGACTGTCATTTGTGTAAAGATCTGGGGGCACTTTCTGGAAGGATTCTTAAGAGTGGCTGCCTCTGGGCACCAGAAGATAAACTTCTCACTCTATACTCTATTTAGATTGCTTTTACTTACGTGCATTTTAAAAAGATGAGTTTAAAAGTCATTTGAGGTGACAAATTACAGTCCGAGGTGGCAATTTATTTTGGTGGTGAGGAAGTCACGCTTCTGAAGCCCCCGCTGGGATGTAAGAGGCACAGCGCAGAAGCTGAGTGAGGAAAGAGTTTCCGCCGACCTTTATAAAGATATTCACTGCTCCGGCTCCAAAGATGGGATCCCACCAAAGGTACCTTCCCCAGAACAGCATCCATTCGAACATACCCTAAAATTTTTTCTTTCCCCCAAAGGTACAACACAGCCCCAGTTCTATGGTGCCCATTTGACGTTTGCCCGAGGCACCTTGGAGACCCCAGAAGCATTCTGAGAAAGAACACGGATTTAACAAGTAGAAGGGGAAAGGCCAGTTGTTGTACTCCGAACAGATGCAGACCTCATGTCCAAGAGCGAGGCCCAGGTGGCCCAGACAGAAGGACGGACACCGTGACCACAGATATCCCAGTGGAAAGGCACCACGAATGGAATGAAGCGCCCCGAGCTTCTCAGCAACTGTAGCCTGTCCCTGGGGCAGCGTCCCACGCCCAGGAGTGCGCATCGGGTGCCAGCCCCGTGTGTGGCTGTGACAGGAGCCTGGTGGAGGTTTCCGCTGGCCTGGGGCTGGGGCTCCCCAGGCGTCACATTCTGGCGACAGTTTCGGCAGCACCAAGACCAGAAGGTGCTAAAAGGTCCCGAAGACGGGTGGATCTCTGGTTCTTTGGACAGAACAGCACTTCAGGAGGACCCATCTGCCCTGGAGGCCGCATCCTCATGGTCACAAGCACCTCTACCGAGACCCATCACGGGGTCAGATCCCCAGTTCAGAGCAGATAATCTAAGACCCTACTGCACGGGGACAGACAGGGTGTTGGGACCTGGAGCAAGGCCCAGCCAACGTCCTGCTTTCTGCCCTCACCTAGCACAGCTGAGGCCCAGACTGACACTGGGGAGGGACTCCCCTATCGGCAGGCCTCTGCAGTCTCCACTGTCCTGAAGCCACGGGAGGGTCCATCTCCTGCTGGGAGCTCCCCTAGCACCGCAGCCCACAGCGCCAGCAGCCTGAGTGTGCTGTTTCCTTGAGAAGCCCATATCCCATCCGCAGGGCTACCAGAGAGCCCACCACAGGCTGGGGGAGGGTGGCAGTGGGCCCTCCTCAGCAACCTTGCTTTAGGAAACAGGTACCTCGCACAAAGCCAGGGAACAGCCTGTGACTGAGCTCAGTGCGGGCTGGCCTCCAGAGCAGGCAGCCGCAGCCCAGCACTGGAGCCTGCAGCCCAGAAAGAGGCTGAGCTCCTTGGGGCAACAACACATGTTCCCTCAGGTACCCCCCACTGGACACCCAAATCCAGGCAGAGGGGGAATCAATACTTTCTCATGTTTTCCAAACGCCTGCGGACCCGCCTGAAGCCAGTGCGTGGAAGACCTTCCGGGTCTGGCCTAGTGCAGGCTCGCTGGTGCTGGGTTTGCAGGAAAAGCCAGCTTGCTTTAGCATTCAGGGCTGGAGGGCACTGTGCTTCCTGTTTGTGCAGCGGGTGGAGGTTCTGGGACTTTCCTGGTTTGAAGCCAGTCCTTCCAAATCCTCGAAGGCAACTCATCTTTCTCTAAGCTTTGTTTTGGGCATGAAAATGGCTTCTTCGGAGCTGTTCTGATGATTGAGCTTAGTAACACTGGGGACTGAGCACTTCTTATGCTCCTGGAAGGTCCTGAATCCACTCATCTTCAGCGCTATGTTTCTGTGAGGCAGAGCAGGTGGTTTTCTGCCCAGCCTTGGCCTGCAAGGGATGCACATCAAAAGCTCTCAACGGGAGGCTGGGCCTCAGGGCCAGAGGTGAGGAGTGCCCCAAAGTGTTAGAAGCCATGGAGGCCACCTGGGGTGACGAGGCGCCAGGTGAAGGGAACTGTGGACAGGAGTTGTGGAGTGGGGTACAAGCCACCTGGGAAGGAGAGGAAAGAAGGCGACAGGGCTACAGCGAGCCTTCAGGATGGAAGCCTAGAAGCCTGTGGCACCATCCTAAGAGGAGACAGGCCGGGGATACAGGAGGCCAGGAGGCCAAGGGGCCTGGGACTCTGCGGTGAAGAACAGAGGTCAGGCTGGCCTGTCCCACAGAGGACAGGGGAGGTGGGGTCCCGGGTAGCCAGGGTACGGTGCAGCATCCGGGCCTCTGTGGGGACAGATACACACACACACACATGCTCGCGCTCTCCCTCTCCCTCTCTCTCTCTCTCTCTCTCTATCTATCTATCTTCTGTTCCTTTTCTTCTTGCCATCAACTGCTGTCACATGAGATGGCCTGAAAGTTTGATAAGCTGGTTGGAAAGTAAGCCCAACCCCCGAAGTCACGGCCACACTCCATCCTAAACTGGGCTGTGATGTGGGAAGAGACCCGAGGGGTGCAGCCAGTGCTTCCACGTGGGACAGGAGAGCAGGAGCTGTCTGGGGCCACCAGTGCTCCGGGAGGACTCGGGCGAGGTACCTGCTGCGGGGGGCAGTGTCCCCGACTCTCTTCCCTCTCCTGTCACAGCAGAGCTGGGAGTTCAGGACACGCAGGTCCCCAAGCTCTTTTTCCTGGATCAGCACGACTGCCTGGGGCTAGGCAGAGACAGCCTAAACTACTGCTCCCTCTGGGCCTGGAGCCAGAGATCTTCCAGCTCTGCATACGGCCGCAAGCCAACCTGTCCTGGCTGTAGCCTGGATTGGAAGGATAAGCGGAATTTATGTCAGGTGTGCCAGTCACAGATGGCCTGTGCTGTCTACGATCCCTTATGGTCTTGTCACACCTGATCCCACGGCTTCCCTGGCAGATGGATTTGCCACCAAGATCCTTAATAGTGACCCAAAACAAGAATGACCAAAACAGCAGCATTAATATAAAGATATATTCCATAAAAGAGTTTGGCAGTCAAAGAGAAGCATCACACTTCCTAAAAACACAAGCATTCTTCTTCCTCTAGTCTACAGAGAATTGTAAAAAAAACTCGGAAAACAAAAATTGTAACATCATCATCATGATCATCAACAAACACTCACCAGTGTCACCAGTATATACCACAAGAGCATGTACATTTCTGCAAGTGACCGGGGGCAGCACTCGACCCCTGGCCAGAGAGGGCAAGGCTGGGAGAAGTGATGGAGGAGGCTAGCCAAGGATGCCTGCGCCCGGGGCAGACCGCATGGCCAAGAGCGAGCCCTGGTGGCCCAGACAGGAAGGGCGGATACCACGACCACAGAAACACAGGAATGAAACGCCCCAAGCTTCTCAGCAACTGTGACCTGGCCCTGGGGCAGCGTCCCACTCCCAGGAGTGCGCATCGGGCACCAGCCCCAGTCTGTGGCTGTGACAGGAGCCTGGTGAAGGTTTCCGCTGGCCTGGGGCTGGGGCTCCCCAGGCGCCACGAGGAGGGAGGGTGGGATTCAAGTTCTGGCGACAGTTTCGGTAGCACCAAGACCAGAAGACAGTGAGGCCAAGTAGGTAGATGAAATGTGTGTGTTGGCGGGGTGGGAGGGGGAGTCATGGAGGAAGGAGACACTGTAGAGCAAGGGGACAGGGGTGGACAGGTGACGCTGGAGGGGCACCGTGTAGGGCTGCAGAGAGAACGCCCGAGGAAAGGAAGTGGAAATGCAGGCCTGCTGTGAGGACACTCTCACCACTATAAATAAACTATGTACACACAAAGACAGGAGAGCCGGCTCTCAGCGCAGCTGCGGGCCCCGCCCCGCCCTCCCTGGCGCATGGGGCCTTAATGCTATGGAGACCGGAGGCCACTCTCACCACCCACCCCGGCGGAGGGGCTGCCGGCCGGGGCACCAGTCATGCACTGGCTCAGGCTCGCTTCACTTGGACATGGCTGAGGGTCTTGGGGTGGCCACCCGGACACCCTCCCCCCAGCAGGGCAGGCCCTGTGCCACTTGACCTCGTCTGCTGTCCGTGGCCCATGGCCCACCCTCACTGTGGCTGCCCCTGAGCCCAGGCTGCAGTGAAAGGCAGGGACCGGCAGAGGCCCTTGGGCTCTAGGTGAGCAAGGCAAAGCCCTCCTTGCAGCCATGGGGGTCCTGTCTGTCCCTCAGAGTCACCACCATATTCTCCATCATGTGGGCGGACCCAGGGGGGGCATGGTCTCGATTCCAGGCAGTTAAGAAGGGGCCCTGGGTCTTCGGCACCAGCAAGCAAAACAGAGAGGTCATTTCAGGCTGGTGCCGAAGACACAGTGCTGGCTCTGGATGGCCGTCAGCTTCAGCTCTTCTCCCGCTAGGCGCAGGCTGGCAACGCCTTCACTGTGTGGCTCAACTCCTCAGAAGTGGTGACCCGCCTTCACCGCCTCAATGTCTGAGATCAGCGTCCTTGCCAGGAAGATGCCAAAAATCTGCAAACGAAGGCAGCAGTCAAAGCCATCAGCAAAGCCCAAAGGCAGGGGGCAGGGGCAGGCTGGAGGACACCTCACTGCACACGGCCCCTCGCCCGCCCTATGGGGACATGGGACACACAGAGAGCAATTCTGGGGCAAGAGGCAGAGTGCGGCAGACCCACCAGTGGGAGATGAGCCCAGAGTCCCTCCGCTGTGCCCCCAGGAGCTGAAGATGCAAGAGCAGGCACCGCAGAGCAAAAGGGAGGAAACAGCCCCACCTCCAACATGAGCGGGCAGGTCCCCGGCCTTGGAGGGAGCACACCTGTGCCCTGCACTAAACCGAAAGTAACAGGACTGTCTCAACTGCTTCTGATTGCCAATAATAAATCTCAAACCTGGATTCCACCACAAATAAAGCTGGCCCTGCTACTGGCTGCTGCATGCCTGAAGACATGCCCTGGCCCTGGGCAAGAGTGGGGAGTGAGGCTTTTTCACCTCAACAGCCCGGTGTGAACCTGGTAATCAGGACTCTGATTTGGTCTTTTCCCCTTGTAATTCTTGCTGCGGTTCATAACTGATAAGCCAGCCTTCTGAAGTTTGATCCCCTCCCTGCTTCCCAAGTGAGTTTTTCCTTTCCTCCTCTCGCAAGTCTATCCCTCAGTCTTCCTCGGCTCCACGTAACACGCACTGTGGAGTGAAGGAGGAAGCATGCAGTGGCCAGCAGCCAAGGCCACCAGCTCCCCTCGGGGCCAGGCCAGAACTGAATACTATCTGAACACCTGCTTTCCACACAAACCCGGGCACTGCCAGAGGCTGCCACACCCCTCGCCAGCCCCGAGGACACTGCAAACACTGCCTGCTTTTTGATGTCAACGAATTCTTGACTCTCTGGAAGACACTGAGAGCCCATTTACCAGGCCTTGTTGCCCTTCTGCCCCAATATCCTTCCACATGTGAAACCTGGTTCAACTGAATTTAAGGGCAGCCTTGTGGGAGAAAGACAGTCACAAAGGGCAGCAGCCAGGGGGCCTTGTGTGGACAGAACGATGCCCGCAAGTGGGGTGCCCGGATGCCAATGGTGGGCAGAAGACCCCTGAGTAAGGACACGATCTGAGCCTCCAGCCTTCTTCAAGCCCCAGCTGACCACAGGATCGCCCCTCGCTCTGCAGCTCTCACGATCTCCTTAATTCACCAGAAGGGAAGGACCCCAAGGCAGGTAGCAGCCACCCCGTGTGTACACCAACCCAAGCTCCAGGCAGGTGGGCTCTCCTAGGGTGACGGTGCCCTCCCAGCCAGGCCTGAGCCCAGCCCTCAATACTCAAAGTTCACAGGCACCACTGTGCTCATGTGTGCACACATGTGCACGCACACACACACGCACACACACGCACGCGCACACACACACACAGCCTGGACATCCAGTTTCTGATGGACACCCGAGCTGGACAAGCACCCTGTTAAGGGCATGAGTCCTTCAAACAAAAAGCAGTGCGCCCAGCCCAGCCCCGTCGGCTCCTGGAACAAACCTGCAACAGTGAGATGGCGAGGAAGACGCCAGCCACAATGTAGATGTTCCTCGGCAGCCAGCCCTCCAGCGCCGGGATGCAGCCCTTCGTGAAGATGAACTCGTCCCACTTGCTCTTCAGCTGCAGGGAAACACATCGTGGCCTGAGCTGCAGCACACATGGTGTCCCCCACCCTGGTCCCCTAGAGAGCCCAGCTCCCACATGGAAACGAGGGCTCCAGGGGCAGGCGCCAAGGACAGACAGGACTCTCTAGCTCCCCAGGCAGGCCGCATGGTGTCACCTGTCAGACCAAAAGTGACCCGGCCCCGACTGTACCCCTGTCTGGACCTCCAGAGACTAAAAGACACCCCAAAGCCCCTCAGGCAGGGGCCTGGACACATGGAGGAAGATGCGCCTCTGAATGGAGAAACTGGGACAGGAGGGTCCGTGTACGTTCAGTAAAAGGAGCTGTAGAAGGAAGGACAGCGGTCCTCGGGGAGCATCTCCCACAAGTCAAGTCTGGCTCCAGGACACAGAGCCAGCAGGCGATGGTCATCAGCCAACCAGCTCCCCCCAGAGCCAAACCCTGGGGACAACCAGCAGGTACACGGGACTCATGGCCCAGCCCACCCCACATGCAGCCCAGCTCCCTCCCCTGTCAACCTCCTCAGCAGCAAATGACAGACACTCACTCACTCAGGCAGCTCCGTGGGCTACGCCCCTCACCCCCAATTCCTACGCTCCTGTGCTAATCCCCAGGGCCTCTGAGCATGCAGTATGTGGAGACAGGGTCTTGACAGAGGGAATTAAATTAAAATGAGGTCACCATAGTGGGTCCCAGTCCAGTAGAACTGGAGGGATTAGGACACAGGCACAGATATAAATCGTGTGAAGACACACCAAGAAGACATCGTTTACAACAGCCTCGAGCCCAGGACAGAGGTCTGGGACAGACTCCTCCCTAGCAGCTCTCAGAAGGAACCAACCCTACTGACACGGTGATCTTGGACCCTCAGCCCCCAGAACTGTCGGGAAGTGGATTTCTGCTGTGTACGCCACCCAGGCTTTGGCACTCTGTCACAGCAGGCCTAGCAGACTACCCTAAGTGGCAATGGAGTCCTAGCTGAGGAAGCTGACGCTGATAGAGGTCTCTGGGTCTGCTGGGGCTGCCATAACGAAATACTACATGCTGGGTGGTTTAGACACCAGCAACGTGCTTCTCACTGTGCTGGAGGCTAAGAAGGGCAGCAGCAAGGCACTGGCAGGTTCAGGGTCTGGTGAGGGCCTCTGCTCCAATTCCCAGACGATGCCTTCCGCTGTGTTCCCACACGGCAGAAGCAGGCAGGCCAGCTCTCAGGACCCCTAGCCTCACCCAGAGTCCTGCCCTTGTGACCCCAACACCTCTCAAAGGCCCCATGAATCTGAGGATGCGAACACTTGGCCGCAGCAGCCAGTCCCAGTTTCCCGAGCTGCAGGCACACATCCTAGTGTCCACGGCCAACAGGAGGGTCCCTGCAGACTCTCCAAGCCTCCCTTCCCGGACAGCACCATTCCTATCAACAAGAGCCACCAGAGCAAGGACTAGCGGGGACAGCGGGCTACGTCTACGGCCGTGGGGTGGGGGTCTTGCTTTTCTTCAAATCCAAGAACCCACTCCCTGTGGCCTGAAGGAAGCTGGAGAATTCTGAGCACCCTCCCCCATCACCAACGCCCCCCTGTGGAAGCTGTATCAAGCCACACTCCCATAGTGTCACCATGAACCCCTTTATAGAGCCTCTTTAAAATGCAACCTTTGTTCCCCAAAACTTTCATCCTACGACTCTAATACACCAATGGCTAAGTCCAGGGACTGGAGTCACAGGGCTTTAACCTCCACGACCCCTGCTCCTGGGGCTCTGGCAGCCCGCTCAGGAAGCAAGTATAGGGTACAATGTTCCCACTCGACGGCTCCCACCTCAAGTGACACCTGTTGAGCTAATCCCCCTCATTTCCCACTCCAATCTGCACTTTTGCTAAAACAGGAAGCCAGATCATAAGAGAATAAAAACCTAAAAAATCGTCACCCTACAGAATTCTCAAAGTTACATGCACTGAGGCTCTCACCTGAATCCTGACATCGTATCCACACTGTGTGTTCACAACTTTTTGCTGTAAGAAAAGCAGAAAAATAAGTCACTTTTATCCTCTTGAGAAGCTGGTGGTTGGAGGTCACAGAAAAATCACGCCCTGGCACCAGCAAGCCTGTGCGAATCCCATCGCCGTGCACGTGCTCCGACCAAGCGGGTAGTAAGCCTTCAACAAGGTCTCCAGCACAGCTACTCTACTCTGCCTCCACGGCAGCAGAGCAGGCGCGGGGGTACGGGAAGGAACACGCACAGCTCCACTTCCGGAAACTTCCCGGATGCTGAAGTGTGAACTCCATACAACTCTCACGTGTCACTAAATACTATCTTCCTCCTGATTTATTTTCAACCATGCCACAGCTTGGATGCTGGACGCCTCCTCGAGGTCCACGTGTTAAAGGCTTGGTCCCCAGGACGCCACTCAAGGATGTGGAGCCAAGTGAAGGCCCTTAAATTGCTGTGCCCTTGAAGGGGCAGCAGGAGGCCGGTCTTTTCTTCTCTTGCTTCCTGGCTACAAGGTGAGCAGTTTGCCCTGCCATGTGCTCTCCACTGTTCCACCTGTCACCTCTACCAGAGGCCTAGAAGCAATAGGTCTACCAGACTGTGGCCTAGAACCTCTAAAACTGTGAGCCAAAATAATGTACTATTTCAGGCATTCTGTTACAGTGATGAAAAGTTAACTGATACAAATCACTTAAGAACAGCTAAAAACACCCCTGCTTTACAAGTCATACAGTGGGCCAGAACTCGCCCGTGCAATGGAGGCGGTGTCCCGCCTGTTCAGAGCACCAAGCACCACAAGCTGTGCAGACAGCTGCAAGGGGCCGGTACTGCTCAGGCTCAGTGCAGGTAAAATCCAGCCCCCCTTCATATCGCCCCGAAGAGTGCAGTTTCTGAAACCCCAAGGACCTGGGCCTTGAACAAGGAATGAAAATAGATGAGGAAGAAAGAACACAAAACAATGTTCCACTATGGAGAGGCTGTGTCCAAAGGGTGCTGTCCCCCACGGCCTCTGGGGGCTGCTAAGGACTGGGTACTTTCTCCAGCACGAGCACACAGACAGGACAGGACGCCGAGGCAAGGGGGCAAGGATACCGCCCACCATGGGGTAGGGATGACGCAAGGCATCCCTGTGACTTTACAGGATCCCAGGGCAGCAGACTCACCGCGGGATCTGGCACGCAGCAGGAGAAGGGCACCCCACATTTCTCACGGCTGTAGCTGGCGCCACTGCAGTTGAAGTAGACATTGAGGTCCCAGTCTTCGGGACCGTATGCCCCACAGCAATGGTTCTGTAATCGCAAATGCCCAGAACCATGAGGGACCCCAAGGTGGGGCGGGGGTGCGCGGCACAGGACGTGTCTGGTGTGGCAGGGTAAGCGGGCCCCCATCAGACGGAAGCCAAGGCCCGCCCCTCACCTCACGCACACACAGAGATGCCAAGTGCTGCCAGCAGGCAGCCCTTCGAGGAGACAGCAGCCCTGACGCCGCCGTCCAACACCCCGGGCTGGCTCCACAGGGCTCTGGGGGCTCCCTGGCCTCAGCACAGCACACGGTGTGTGGCTTCAGCCTCTTCTCGGCCAGATGCATTCCCTTCCTTCCTGTGCCCTCCACCCTGCTGCTCCTCTGTCCTCTGAGGCCCGTCAGAAGTGGATGAGTGCTCTCTGATTAAGAGGGACTCCTCAGGGGGCAGTGGGCCTTGTCCCCAAAGAACTTCACACCAGCCCCAGTTAACTTTCTGCCTCTTTGCCAAAGCAAGAGTTACAACCGAGATGACGCACACCCAGCTCCACCTCCTCCGGGGCCTCTGGCCCTGCTTCCCACTCTGCGGTGCAGCTGCAAAGAAAACCCTCCACCCTCGAAGGTAGAGGACCCCACCCAGGGGCCCCGACCCAGGAGCCACTGTTTCTGTACCTGCCCTCGAGGCTGACATGGTGACAGAGGAGTATCAACAAATGACAACATGGGTGTCTGTCTTAAAAGCCTTCTTTTGTCACTACTTTTAGAGGTAAAATTCCACCTTCCCATGCTAGCTGTTTTAATGTCCACTACATTATGTCCCCCCAGGAAAGCTCCCTCCCTCACTAACTCTCCAGGGAGTTTGCTTCTGAGAGGTGGAAGGCAGTGAGAAGCCGCATTGCCTGTCAGGATGGCAGGAGGCGGCCCCGAACCCCGCCACGTGCACTCAGACAGCGAGAGTACCAGGTACTGGGCGGCAGAACAACGCTGAGGACACGCCGGCACAGCCAGCAGTAACAAGACAGGCGGCTCTCTGGTCACATAAATGGGCTTGCTGGATCCTGTGGTACGTGAACTAAAGGCAAGTTTTGCTCATAGTAAGAGCGGGGCACGGTTATTATTAGAGCGTTCTAGTTTTCCTTCTTCTTGGAAACGAAGTGCTGCCTATCCAAGTTCCTGAGGGAGCTGGGCTTCCGGCAGAGCTCAGTTCACACGGGAGCCTTGCGCGGGACAGCGGGTAGGGCTCGGGTTGGCTGTGGTCCAGGCCCCAGGTGCAGCCACCCACAGGGTGGAGGGCAGTGGACTGAGGGCCACGGCCGGGACTGCTCTGACAGCCCCTGGGGGTGCGTTCCAGAGGCCACGTTCCCCTCCAGCAGAGGAAGCCTCCTCCCAGCAGCTCTTCCCTTCTCTAGCAGGAAAGGGAAAGGGCCCAGGGAGGAAGAGGACAGGAAGAGCCTTGGACGGTGAGTCACCAGCTTCGGGGGGAAGAGCTCTGTCCCCCACACCCACAAGACCTAAGATCCCAGGCAGGACTGGCTGCCGACGTGGCTACCGGGCAAGGCGACAGCCATCTGGGCCCCAAGGAGAGGCTGGGCTGGGCTCCTGGGACGGGGTGCCTACCGCTACAGATGGATTGGCCTGCCCAAACCGGGGAGGGCACCGCCAGGCTACCAGCAGCCCGCAAAGGTGAACTGACCAGATACAGGCGGCACTCTGCAGACGGGAAATCCACGAGGACAGCATCCTCATGTCCCGCCAGCCTCGCCTGCGGCCCGCAGACCACTAGGGAGCCTGCCGGTGGCACTTACGGCTTTCTGCAGTGAGTCGATGAGGTTCTGCAGGTCGATGTCATCCCGATAGGATCTAATGTTGCTCTCGAAGAACTCTCGGAACCGATCCCTCACCCAGTCCTGGAACAGGAAGGCCAGGACGGCGCCGGCCAGCTCCAGGAAGAAGATGAGCACGATGGCACCACAGAACTGCAGGGACACAGAGCGGGGAGTCGCCACACCACCAGCCCAGCCTGGACCGCAGCCCACTCTGACCTGGAGCCGCCTTCTGCCACAAAGAGCACAGCTGGGGCGGTCTGGGCAACTCACCCCTCTAAACGGGGCTGCCCACCACAGCCACGTTACCCACTGGGGACGGGAAATGAGTGACGGGGCATGAGCAGGCCGAAGGCCACCTGCTAGTCACCTCCAAGGAAGCGGCCCTGCTCCCCGACGAGGAGGTGGCCCCATCTTGGGACAAAACGGCCACCCACCTACCGGGCTGGCAGCTCCTTGTGGACAGAGCCTGCTCCCAGGCTCTGAATGGCCATGTACACACAACCACCTGAGTCCCTAGAAACCCCCGCTGTCACCCCCACTTTAGGAACAAGGGAGCGGAGGGTCCCTCTGGTGCACAGCTCACCTGAGGTGGCCACGGGTCACCTGAGTTCCCTGGCAGACTCCTCTGTACTCTGGAGGTGCCGACGCTAATGGCACCCATTCTGGAGGTGAGTGTATGTTGGTCGGCCACCCACACACCCCTCCCGGAGCACGCTGTCCCCAGCCACAAATGGTGGTGGCGTGCTCCAGGACCCTCACAGAGTCACAGGTCCGCACCCAGCCCCATCAAGGCGCCTCCTGGACTGTAGATTCTGTGTTTTCACAGCCTCAAAGGGCACTGGGTAGCTTTGCCACAACCAGCAAATTTGGAGGTTTCCAAAGAGAAGAAACAGAAGCGAGTGCTCATACATTGACGCACACATACTAGGCCCTCCAAAATGTCACCAGGTTACATGGAGCCAGATGCTAAATGTAGCACTTTTAAGAGGTAAAAAAACTAGAGAAGAACATGTGCTTTGCCTTTTAAATTAATCCCAGAAAAGAAAAGGCTTGACCTAATAAACTCAACAAATAATACATTGTGAAAAAATGATAATGTGTTTTCCCCACCAGGTGCTATTTAATTTTAACTGAACGCATTTAAAAATGAATTTGTATCTAAATATAAAACTAAACTCCTAGTAGCTTGCAGTTCTGCCAGGAAATCAGGATTCTGCACTGCATGTCCAGATTCATACACCCTGGAGCAGGGAAATGATTTCCCAATGTTACTGGCAACATCTTTTGATCTTAGCCAGGAAGGACAAAGGTGAGCAGCAAACAAACAATTCCTTTAGACCATGTGATGGGAGATAAAAGGCAAGGGAAGGAGCTGCTCCCACCCGGCCTGAAACCAGAAGGCTCCAGGTCCAGGTCCCCTGGGGCGAGGAGCCAGCTCATTCTGCCAGCCGCCAGGCAGAAGAGCGCCAAGGGCCAGAGCGCCCCCCCGGCCGGTCGAGTCCCTCCCCAGCCCCAGCTGAGGTCACTCACAAACTTGAGCAGGCAGATGTTCTCCCGCAGGGCTCCCACGCAGCCGGCAAAACCCAACGTGAACATCACCACGCCCACCATCAGGACCAGCACCACCGGGTCGATGCCATGCAGCCGGGTCACTTTGGTGAGGTCGGACAGCACACCCTGAGGAGGCAGAGCGAGCGGGTAGTCTGGGGTGTCCCGGCGGCCGGGCTGTGTCAGGACTGAGGACAGGGCCCTGCCTGCCTGCCTGCCGAGGCACAGGCTGGAGCGCGGCCCTGCCCACCCCCGGAGCCCGCTCTGCCCGCAGCTCCCGGCCTGCCTCCGCCTGGCAGCCCCTACTGTGCAAGCTCCCGGTCTCCCAGGCTGTGGGTTCCCCCGGGGCCTGGGCAAAAGGGTAGCCCTGTGGGCCCTCCGTGGAGCACATGCTCACAAGGGCAGGGAAGGCCGCAGCACTGCCCCAAACCTTCCACCGGCCATGGGCACTCCTGAGCACTTGGGGGTATGGCCCAGAAGACTGAAGAACTGACTCTCCGTTTGTGTTTAATTTTAATTAATTTAAACATAAATGCACACAATCATATGTGGTTAGTGGCAGTCACAAGGGATAGAGTTCTTCAGACTCAGAGGAGAAAGGGAGAAAGCGACCAGCTCCAGGCCAGGTCTCAACCTGGTCACACTGCTGCAGTCCTAGAGGCAGCCACACGGTGGCGCTGTGAGTCACGGGCTGCTCCAGCTTCCCGGTCACTGGGGCAGTGGAATCCGGTGCCCCTGCTCTTGCCGTTTAGGAGTTCAAATGATGCCCGGAAAGTGCAGGCCCTGTCCCGTCCCTGGGAACACGCCAGGGAAGTGCACAGACCTAAATGGTCCTGCCACCGCCTCCTCGTGGAAGCAAAAACAGGTTCCACTGAAGGAGCAGGGAGCCCTGGGACTGGGGCTCTAGTAGGGGGCTCTACTCGTTGCTGCTTTCTCTTCTTTCCATAGCCCCCCAGGGATTCCGGCCCTCACCATCAGCCCACCAAGGGGCAGGGATAGCACCTCCTCTACCCTGCCCACAAGCAGCCCAGGCCCCTAGCTCCAGAGGCCCCGGTCCCTCCAGACCATCACAGCCTGGTCTCCTCTCCTCACAGGCCGGACGACGGTCCGCAGGTGCACAAAGACCCACAGGGCCCTGAGGACACGGAGAGAACCGGGCTAGGGAGTAAAGCGGGCTGGCTCACTCGCTCCAGGGCAGACCGGGAGGAACCACGGCCCCCACCTGCCCTGCACCCAGTTGTACACAAGCTCCGGGCCGCAGGAGGCTTCTGGGAACAGAGAGGTCTGCACACTCGCAGAGCCTCAAAAGCCAGAGCCTGGACTGGCCTGGCGCTGGCCAAGAGCTGCGGACCCTGCCGACGCCAAGCAGAGCCGGCCTGGTGCTGCCTCCCTGAAGCTCCACACGGCTGCGGAAACACTCGTGGTCCAGAATGGAGGGTGCGGTTCAAGTCGAGCGAGTCTGGTCCAGGCCACCTGGCACTCGGGTCCCTGTGAGGTTCCACCTACCTTTTCGCTCCATGCCCACAGACCAACTCCGAGGAAGACGACTCCAGCTAACTGGACGCAGGCAGGGGAGAGAGAGAGAAGCAGGTCAGGTCAGAGAGCAGCACCACGGACGTCTTTTGTGTCGTTAGTGGTTTGTTGTGTTCTGTTTGTTTCTTGGTGGTACTAGAGACTGAACCCAGGGCCTTTGCACTGAGCTATATCCCCAGCCCGTTTTAATTTTGAGACAGCATCTGGCTGAGTCGCTATGGATACCCTGGCTGGGTTAAAACCTGCAGTCCTCCGGCCTTGGCATCTTAGAGGGCCAGGATTACAGCCACATGTCCAAGAAACATGGTTCTGAGAGCAGACTCCGCTGCTAATCAGGGACACTCAAGCTCCTGTCTGGGGCAGCACCTCAGCCCTGGCAGATAAGAGCCGTCTACCCCAAAACAACACGGAGGCACTGCAGATAACCAGGAAGAGCCCTCCCTCAGTTTCTGACAGCCCCCCCCCCCAAGTCGGAGGCCCAACAACCAGAGAGCCAAGGTGAAGATCTCAGCGCGGACTGGGTCCTGGGGGCCCATGCTGTGGACACATCAAGCTGTGCCTCGCCTCTGCTGCACTCTGCACCCTGCCCCCAATTCATTCAACGCCTCTCCAGTGTGTAAGACACAGACTTCCCCAGGGCTGCCCTAGTGCCTCCGAGGCCTCCAAGGCAGGTGACACGCTGCAAGGCAAGCATGTGGGGAGACAGAAGCAGTGCCATCTCCGCTCCTACTTCAGGCCTCTAGCCTTGGACTCAGGCTCCAATAAGAGACAAGCAAAGCAGCCACTCAGGCCCTTCTCTGGCCAGGGCTGAGCTTCCTCCCTATGGCACCTACACTGGGCACGGGGCGCACACGTGCCCAGGAAACACTGGGTTACCAGCCCGCTCAGGGGAAGTGCCTGAGCCTGACCTCCCCTACAGGAACTCATGGGCCAAGCGAAAGGGGCCCAAAACGCAGCACCCAGGTTTGCAAGCCAGGGAGGACTTCTCCTCCTAAAACCCAGATATGTCGGACTCCCTGCAAACAAAGCTGCCTCCGTGAACTATTTGACACCATGCTGGAGTTTCGCTACTACTTATCAGTACGTGATAAATAACACAACTGGGTTTCTCCATGACTCTCAACTTTCCAAAGTCAATTATCCCAAAGCTTTGGCTGTTTCTGCCCATTTTATTCAACAGCCTGGAAGGAAATGTCCAGCCTACAGTGAAAGCCCCAGGAGGATCCAACTTTTGTAGATCACAGACAGCTTTCAGAAAACAGCCTTACTCTGCACAAAATTTTAGGACGTGGTCGGTTCCTGCGCTGGACAGGAGACCCCTCAACTGAAGGAGCACGTCAGACCTGATCCTCGCATTTCACAAAGCAGAACACTAAGGCCTGCAAAGGACCAGAACCAAAATGGCGGGTGGTGAGGAGAAGGGCTCTACCCCCACCTCAGTGCATTCCTTCCCTTGCTCTTCACTCACGGGGTCCACAAGTACCCACCGATACTTCCCGAGTGCCAGCATGGGCCCAAGCAGCCCATCTCTGGGCTGCTGGCAGTCCGGCTCCAGTGGACCCACTGTCCTTGTCCTGCCTACCACACCACACTCATTTCCTAGTTGGTAAGATCTCCATTTTTCTTGATGGGGTGCATGGCCACTTCCCAGGGGTTTCACATTGGCATGAAGAGCAGCCCACAGGCCAACGGCCACCCTACACTGCTCGCAGTCCCCATGACTGACTTCCCTCTTGCCAACACTGAAGGTCATCTTATCTGACCTCACTGGAGGTGAGGTCACGGTTGGTCCTCCCTCCTCCTTCAACCCTTCACTGACACACCCAGCCTCGGGACACCACCTCCCTCCCGCAGGGCCGTCCTCCTCCCTTCACACTGAGGCACCTCTTCCTGACCCCACTGAGTGCTAGTGAGCCTCACGCTCAGTCCCAGGCCCCTCGCCCTGCCTGAGCCTGCTAGGTGACCTCACGATTCACAAGGCTCCACACACCTCCTGTGCACAGCCTGCAGATCCAGACCTTTAGCCCCGGCCACCCCCCTGGGCCATATACCCTGAGGTCTCCCTGGCTTGGCTCCACTTTCACCAACCCCCAGGAAAGCCCGGGTCTCCCAGCCCCACGCCCTGCTGTCTGGTGGTGCTCGCTCAGTGCTAGACCTGCTGCCGGCTCCGCCCTCCCTCTTGTCCCACATTCAACCCACTAAGACCCTCTGCTGGTTCTACATTGAAACATATCACGCATTCGACCAGTTTTCTTCCTGACTCTGCCCCCATGTGTCCACAATTCGATGTTCAGGTCAGGACTTACGAGGGCCTCCTACAAGTCTCCATGCAAACAGAGTGCCCTTTTGAAAACAGAGCCGCCGCTCGCTACCTGAGAGCAGAGACCACTGCAGTCAGGAACACTCCTAGCTCCTGCCTGAGGTAACACCTTGGCCCCAGCAGGCAAGAGGCCTCCACCCCCAGACCGGAATGTGGGAAAGGCAGAACTTTCCCTGTGGACACCCTAACTTCAGAAGCTGGGATGCCTTATACACAGTGGTATAGTATTTGCATAGTAGAACCCAATCTAATCTTCCCAGAGACTTTCCGGCACCCCAGATTACTTACTGTGCCTCATACAACGTCAAAGCTGTGTCAATTCCTGTTACACTGCATTGTTCGGGAATACGGGGAAAGTCTACATGCTGAATACAGACACAGATTTTAAAAAATTATGCTCTAGCCAAGGTTGGCTGAATCCACGTATGCCGAAGCAGGAGACAGTGAGGATGACTGTGTAATGAGGTAATTCCCTCCCCAGAACTCTCCGAAGACTCCCTTCCCTTCACGCCCAGATTAAAGCGGACTCTGCCACGGCCGCTGGGCTACCCACAGGCCTCCACCGGCAGCAGCGACCACCTCTGACCTGTCGCCCGCCCGCCCGCCCTCAAGCCCAGCATGCGGAGGGCATCCCGGCCTCCCGCACCGGGCCATGCTTCAGAGCTGACACCGGCGCTCGGCCTCCTCCTGCCACTTCCTCAGATGCCTCCCTCCACCATCACCGGGAGCGTGCTCCCTGACGGCCAGGCACTCGGACCTCCCGCGCAGCAGCCGCCCTAGACGGCTGCGGGCCTCCATCCCAATACTGCAGGCAAGGACCTGCGGAGAACAGCACCAGGGCCGCAGGACCAGGCCCTCCGGCCTGTGGTCCTTCCCGCTCTCCTCCCCGGCACACGTCCAGGCCTCACTCGCGCCACAGGCCCGAGCAAGAGCCAGCTGGCCAGGTCCACGGCCAGCCCCTCCGCCCCACGTGGCAGCGTCAGCCCAGGGTCGGACCAGAAGAGGGCCGGAGGCTGTGCCGCTCTCCCCCACAGTGTTCCTGAGCTTGCCTACCTGCTGCCCACAGCGGTCCACCCACGCCGGCACCCTGTGGACAGGCGAGGGAGGCTGCCTTGCAACTCAGCCCACCATCACCCAGAGCTCGCCCCCGACTCCCCGCACCGCACAGCTCAGCCCTTCACCCCATCGTGTACGTCTGATTTCCCTCGTTCAGAGTTGCCTCAGATGTTTTAGTTCTTCCCCCAGGTGACCAGTTGAGGAAATCTGCTCTGCCAAAGCATACAAACACGAGTTCTCAACAAAGTGCAGCGGCAGGCATGCTCCCATCCAGTCTGCCCATCCTCGCTGCTTCCCGAGACCCAGAAAACCCTGCAGCACAGGTCTCCTCCTCTCACAGTGCTGGGCTCTGAGCATCTGGGCTCGGGGTTTCTCCCCACTGAGTCTTAGAAGAGCTACAGTCAACACACGCCAGGAAGACAGGAACTTGCCGGGCGGGGGTGGGGGAGGGTCACACACCAGATCACGGGTTCAGCAGACACTGGCCCAAGCAGGAACTCTGGAGACCAGAGAAGATTGTAGAAACGAGAGACTGGGGGAGGAGCAGAAAGGTGAAGAGGCCCAGGGGGCTCACACAGTGCCCCGAGTGAGCCAGGCACCCTGCCTGCCCGCCCGCTCCACTGGAGCCCTCCTGGAGCTCAGAGCAAAGGCCTGTGGGGCCGGCTGGGCCACTCTCCTGCCTGCCAAGCATCCAGGACAGCCAACTCTGCTCGGAGTGGCCTCAACTCTCGCTTTGGAGTGGCCTTCCCCAACCCCCTCTATGACCTCAGTGAACTTCCTCCTGAAGAAGGCCCCAGTGCCAGCCAAAACAGAGGGGGCCAGGCTTCTACCTGCTCAGGCCGTCCGGCACAAGGACTGGTGGGTCACCAGCCAAGCAGCCTCGCCCCTCCTGAGTGCTGCACACTGTTTACACAACATGCCTCTTCACGCGGGTCCTCTTACCCTCATTTTTCATGTCGTAGAGCAATCTGGCCATGCGTCCAAGGCCACATGGCCAGCTGGTGACAGACTTAAGAACCAAATCCTAGTGTGTTTGACCCTGACCACATGTCACCTCACCATCCACAGGGCGGCCACCCTCACCGCCGAGGCCAGCAAGGGCAGCCAAGCCCTCTCAGAGCATCTACACAGGAGCCCGGCGGGGTAGAAATGCCACTAAGGGGCTTCCAGCTTCACGCCTCTAAAGCCAACGACCCACAGAACCAGCCGGGGAGAGCAGAGAGCAGGGCAAGGAAGCAGGCCTGTCCGGGGTCACTGTGCACACTCGACACTGGCCCTTCCGCCTCAGGCCGTCTTTCTAAGCAAGAGATCCGCATGCGCTCTCCGGGCTGGTCCGGGCCTGCCCTGTCCTGGGAGCCACAAGGGATCTCCTCACCACACGGGCAAGCCTGCAGCACTTGAGCCAAGCAGGATCAAGTCCTGGCAGAAGTGCCAACACCAGGCCAGCCCTGCAGGACTGCATGAGAGAGAGCAGGCCTGAAGCAGGCTTCTGCCCAGAAGCTCTGGCCTTTGTGCCTTGCGAGACTTCACCTAAGCGTGGCAGAGAGCACACGGGCAACCCCCACAGGCCCCAGAGGCCTCCCCAGCAAGCAAGGAAGATACTTCCAGGCGCTGCCCTCCGGCCTCCAGTGCTTGCACAATTCCCCGCTGACTCAGACTGACATTCACAGGGCCCCTTCCGGTGGGCCCCTGTGGCTGTCTCAGAGATAAGCAGAAAGAAACTTGAGAGAGCCCAGGAAGCTCAGCGAGTGCAGAGCGGGCCGGCACACAGCCCAGTCGGTGGCCCAGCCCCACTCCGCTGGGTCTCGGCAACAGGAACCCGCGCAAGCCGGAAACTTTCCTGGGCCTACTGCTCCCCTGCACAACAGGGATGCCCTCTGTCGGTCACAGCCAAGGTGCGAGGACTGGAAGAAGACTCCCGGTGACACACTTACCCCAGGACACAAAGCTGGCCCAAGGGAGCCACAGGCAGAGCGTAGGGTGGGGATCGCTGCTGTCCTGGAGCCCGTCATGGCCCGCCTCCACCGCAGCTCCCAGCACAGGCTATCTAAGGACAAGGTCCTCCTTCGGTGGGCTTCGGGGAGCAGCGACGCAGCGTTCAGGGAGGTGGGGCCTTCCAGAGGCTTTTCCAAGAGGCGGCAAAGGGCGATGGAAAGAAAACCAGGCAGGGGGCAAGGAGAAGCTAGAACTGAGCCTCAGCTTGGCCCTGCTCGTGCTGGGGCCCTCTCTTGGGGTTCAGCCTGCCAATCTGCAAAGTGAGCAAAGGGCCCATGCGCTGAGCACTGCCACCCTCACCTGCCAGGGGAAAGCCCACAGCTGTGCGGGTTCTAGAACAGGAGAGCCGGAGCCAGGCCCGGTGACTTCGGAGAACACCAGAGATGCTCAGGCCACATGACACGCCAGGGACTCCACTGAACTTGAAGCCAGGCAGGACGCCAGAGGACACAGACCCCAGACCCAGCCTGGCCCGAGAGCCCGGGGGCTGGGGCAGTCTCACAGGGTATCTGCCAGGGTTAGAGCCTGGCCATGACGTCCCACGGGCAAGTCTGAACTGAGCCCGCTCTCCGTGGGAAGGCCCAGGAGCTGGAATGGGTACTGGCGCTCAGTTTTCTCATCACAGCGGGAAACGGCCCTGGGCGGAGGTGCCTGGCCCGGGTCACAAAGCTATCACATGCCAGCTTTTCCTGTTCCCAGAGCAAAGCGCAGGGCCTTCTCAGCACAGCAGTGAAGCCAGGCAGGGGGCCGGAGGGAGGGCACAGGAGGGGGCGGAGGGCTCCAGGGCTGGCTTCCCAGCTGTCTCTGTCTCCCCGTAGCAGAGCCAACGCCCAGCAGGCCTCACCCAGGAATCTGGCTGTCAAGAGTGGAAGGCCAAGAGGAGTGACAGAGGAGTCACTATCCAAGGGAGGGCAGAAGCAGCACCCCAGTCCGCCCTGAGGACCAACAGTGGGCAGAAGCCAGAGACACTGCACTGGGCCATGGAGGAAACTGGGTGAGCTCTGCTGCAGCCTCTTCACTCCGCAGTGACGCAGGAATGCAGCTGCTGATAATGTGCAAATGCACGGGAGTACGCGCTCCAACAAAACCATGTTCGCGAAAGGCAGAAGGCCGGGTCTGACCTGCAAGCCAGGTTCTGCCAAGCCGGCGCTAAACTATCACACTAAAACCATCTGGGTTGGCAGGCAAGAGGCAGGATATCCTTTAGCTCCGATCCCTGAACTGTGGGGACACCCCCGTACCACTCCTTTAACAGACTTTAACAGCTTCAAATCATAAGTGACCCAAAGGATCTAGTCCCACAATGAAAGCTCATGCAGCACTAAGAATGAATGATCTACAATTACATATTAACAGCACGAATGAATCTCAAGGGTGAACACAACAAAAATGTCAGACACAAAAGACTTCATATGTTAGAGGAAATCATTCTGGTGGAAAAAAAAAACTGTACCTCAAAAGGTAGGACTTGATATGAAGAAACAAATGTAACCTACAACAAGGAAAAAATAAACCAGTACAGAAGGGACACAAGGTGACGCAAAAGATGTAATTAGCAGACAAATGTTTAAGTCAAATATGGAAAAAAAAAAAAAGGTAAATGTGTTTAGTGATTTAAAGGAAAACATAAACATGATGAGGAGAGAAATAAATGATAAAAAGACCCATATCAAACTTGCACTAGAAACAGAAAAACAACACTAGAAAATGAAGAGTTTATGATAGAGACTGGATGATAGAGAAGAAAAGATCAGCGAACTTGAAGACAAAGCAACAGAAACCACACAAAGAAAAGGAAAGAGGGAAAACAAAAACTAAACCGTTTCAGTGATCTGTAGAAGAGCAGTCCCAGAAATAAAAAGAGGTGTGTGCATTTGAAAAAGTAATGATTGAAATATTCCCAGATTTGATTCCCAAACAGAATCAGCAAAGAAACCCCACAATCCAGTAACAAAGGGGAACTCCCGAAGGTAGCCTGCAGAGACAGGACAAATCACATGCACGGTCAATCTGCGTACACAAAACATTTCAACCAAAGTGAAAACATATCAAACCATATGGGATGCATTACCTTCAAATACTTATACTAGGAAAGAAAAAAAAACCTGAAACTCAGCAATTTAATCTCAAACTTTCTGAAGCTAAGAAAAAAGCAAAATAATCCCCAATTAGTACAACAATAAAACTAGTAACAGTAATCCATGAAATAAACTAGATAGATGGTAGTAATAATTTTATAAGAATGTAAATATACTTAATGGTAATGAACTGCACACTTAAAATGGCTGCAATGGGCTGATGTGGTGGCACACACCTGTGATCCCAGCATTCTTGGGAGGCTGAGACAGGAGAAGTCCAAGTTTGAGCCCAGCCTGGTCAATTTAGTGACTTAGTGAGACCCTGGGTCAAAATGAAAAATGAAAAAGGGCTGTGGATACAGCTCAGTGTGAAGGCCCTGGGTTCAATCATCAGCCAAAAAAAAAAAAAAAAAAAAAACCAGTTGCAATGATATATGTTGTTATTATATATGATTTACCAACCATAACATTTAAAAGTAAGAATAAAAAACAAATTTAATAATCTCTTGAATTAAAGCATAAAAATAGGAAAACACTGCCTAACTAAAAGAAGTCTGACAGTAAGACACAAGCTAATTATAGCGAGGAGCCACAGTGGGCATAGAGCGTTCTACATCTTCATCCTGGTGTTGGACGTTACATGGCATAGACAGCTGTCATCAGACTGTACTCTTAAAATGGGCAAATGTTATTCTATCGATATTATACCTCAATAGAGGTGACTTTTCAAAAAAGGATTTCTGAAAGAAAAAAAAAAAAATACAGGGATTGAGGAGTTAGCTCAAATGGTAGCGTGTTTGCCTAGCAAGCGCAAGGCCCTGAGCTTGAGTCCCAGCAACCCCCAAAAAAAGAAAAAAGAAGAAAAGAAATACAATGAGATGCTGGCACACAGAAGACATATGACTTAGTAGGCTGTGCCCTGCTGCCCGGGACCGGCATGGGATGTGGCATTAACACCCACACTCACACCCGGCTATTTCGACTCCATGGTGCCCCGCCAGCCCTTGATAACCACACGCACCAGGCGATAGCCTTGCAGCGCCTTGAACACCCCTCCCTTGGGGTCCCTGGTGTCCCCCCTCGCACCCAGCCGGAGCACAAGAACCGGCAGCCCGGGCTTTGCCCTCAATGCTCCTGCACTCTCTGACCAAGCCGTCCACCTTCGGTCCTGGCAAAACTCACACCTATGTACGAAAAGGTAAGCTGGCCTATTTTCTATGAATTGGAAGACAGCCCTTCTGGAGAAGTAACTTTGACTACATAAGTACGCCAGGCAGGTCAAATAGAGGTACACCTTCTGACCCACCTCATCTCACTCCCGGGAATGTGTCTTGGCAAACGACTTCCTTCCCTTCCCCAAAGGAAGAATCGGCACTACCCAGAGCTAATCATACACCCTCATCGAGGATAATAGTGAAAAGCTGAAAACAAGCCAAATGGCCAATATAGGATTTTTTTTTCAGCACTGAAAATTGAACCCAGAGCCTTTACACTGGGCTACATTCCAGTCCTTTTTTAATATTATTTTTTATTTTGACACCGGGTCAAGTTGCCCAGGCTCAGCTGAAATCCGCAATCTTCTGCCTCAGCCTCTAGGAGTGCTGGAATTACAGACTCGCGCCACCATGCCTGGTTTCAATACAGGAATTTAAAAACCAAACAAAACCTGATTGGAAAGACTATGTAGCCACCGGGACGGCTCCGTGCCAGGGGACAAGGGTGTGGAAACGCAGCCCTCAGGGGCACGAGGACACTCCTCGCAGGACACGCATGTGCGGGGCTGCAGACAGAGACTGGCTCGCTGAGAACATGCGGCCCTCCTGGGGTGCAGGCTTTGGCCTTCTTGAATTCTCATGCAGTTGTAAACATTTAAAAAAAAATACTTGAAAAGAAAAAGGTACCAGATCTTTTCAGCAATGAAAAAAGTATACCACAGTGGTACCTCCATATTCATCCTTAGACAAACAATGATTGTGGGGACAAAATTTTCACGTCAAAATGTGTCAAGTACTAAATTCGACAAGTTGCAAAGCAGTCCCATGCCACGGTTGACTCTCTATATATCATTATCAAAACGCTAGATTTCTCCCTTTTACTTGCTTTAATTACTAAGAGACAGAAGCAGAGAAACCATTTGCATTCAGACCTGGGGATCAGGCCTCTGGGTCTGATATCACGTGGACTGAGTTTGACTCAAAAAGATCAGTTCTCAGAGGAGGCGAAGAACAAGAGACCATGCGGGGAGTGACACTACAGTCAGGTCCCACGCAGACTACAAGACTCCAGCCACAAAGATGCAGCACAGTACACAAGAGGAGGTGAAGAGAGCTCGCCTCCCACCCTGGCCTCGCCTCCCTCTCTCTGCTCGGGTGGCCAGGTCCTGGTGTTGCTGGGAGAGGCCTGGGGTACGCCTGCTGCTCTGGCAAAACTTTCAAAGCCTGTCACTCTGCAAGGCTTCCTGATTTGGATCCTAGACGGTATGTCCACCCTACTGACAGGAGGCATCCATTAGCTGAAGGAAAGACCTCACGCCATGCTGGCCACAGGGCACAATGTCCAGGGCTCCCTCTGCGCTCACAGACAGGCTGCATATTAGGGTCCAAGTAGCAAAGCCGTGGCTCAGACTTAACGGAGGTCACTGAGAACACGGACAGCAGAACAGCACTTAAAAGAACCTTTTTTACAACTAAAACAAGCAGTGGACTCTCCTTGCCGTGTAACGGATGCCTGCTGTCTGTGTTTTATGAGGATCTAAGTTCCTCACTCTGAGCTAGATCCAGGCAGGGCTTTATCCAAGCGTTTGCAGATTAAAGTCAGCGCATGTGGTGGGAAGCAGTCCTGGAGTCGCAGGCGTCACCTGAAGCATCCTCTAGAGAATTCACTCAGCAAAACCAGGAACACTTGAACTCTGTGGAACCAGCCTAGGTGTGCAAGAACAAAGGCCAAAGCTGCAGGTGGCTCCTCCAGGGTACCTGTCCCAGCTCCCTCCCTCTGCAAGCCCGAGTCAGATTTTGAAAAATTTTAGTTTGGTAAATAGACATGACTGAAAACTTATTCTAGCCTTTTTTTTCTGAAAGGGGTGTACTGGAGATTGAAACCAGGCCCTCTGCATCGAATGCATCCCAGCCCTTTTTATTTATTTTGAGACAGTTCCTGCCAAGTCATTAAGTCGCCCAGGCTGAGTTCAAACTCGTGATCCTCCTGCCTCTGCCTCCCAGACTGCTAGGATTCTACATGTGCGCCACCAAATCTAGCTCCTGTCTGAGCCATTTTTAACTGCACACTTTGGGGGCATCGAGTACATTCAGCATGATGCAACCATCATCACCATCTGTGCGCTGACCTCTTTCATCTCGCAAAGCTGAAACTCTGTACCCATTAAACAAGTACCTCTCCCTGCTACTGTTTGAATGTGTCCCTGAATTTCACGTGGTAGAGACTCAAGCCCCAGTGCCACTGCGTTGACACCCAACACCTGTAAGAGGCGATGAAGTTAAAGTCCTCATGAATGAATTAATGCCAATATCACCAGAGTCTGGCCCCTCCTGCCCCACTCACCCAAGCGATGCCTTCCGCCAGCTTATGACGCGGCGAGGGGCCCTCACCAGTGTGACGCCTCGATCTCGGACTTTCCAGCCTCCGGAACCACACGCCAGACGGATCTCTACTGCACATGAATCACGTGGGCTGCGGTACTCGTTACAGCAGCACAAATGGGCTGAGACAATCCCTGCCCTCCTCCCCTATTCCCCAGCAACCAACGTTCCGCTTTCTGTCTCTCTGTGTTATAAGAAAAGGGGAATCGCACAATACATCTCTTATAAGTGGAAAAAAAAATTTGTCTTTTTATATCTGGTCCATTTCACTTGGCGTAACGTCCTCCAGGTTCACCCGCTGCTGTAGCGCATGTCCTAACTGCCTTCCTTTTAAGGGGCATAAGATGCTGCGTGTACACGCCGTTTCATACATTTGTCCACTTAATCAACAGGCACCTTCTGGCTGTTGTGAATAATGCCACACACATCTCGACACCCTGCTGTCCGCCCTTTTGGGTCTGTACTCAGAGGCAGGGCTGCTGCCCGTGAGGCGGTGCTGCGTGATCCCCGAGCACCCACCGGGCTGTTCCCAGCACTGCTGGACCACTTCCCGGCTCCCGGCCAACAGTGCACGGGCGCCAATGTCCCCACAGCCCTGCCTGCATTTATTTTCTGCTTGGGTTTTCTTTTTGCTTTTTAAATAGGCATCCTAATGGGCCAGAAGTGATATCACACTGTGGCTTTGATTTGCATTCCCCTGAGCTGAAGTGAGACTCTGCACTGGAAACAGGTCTCGCACAACCAAAACGTGATTCTAAAAAAGTAAAAGGTGCCAGTGCGCTCAGAATGCTGGCGGCTGGCAGCAATTTTCCCTAAAGTCCCCTGACAAGCACCGCGCTGGGCGCTCACTCTGTAGAGGTACCAGCAGCGGGTCTGTCAACCTGAGCTTTCCTGGGCCTGCGAAGTCACAGCCCCAGAGCAGAAACAGCTTACAGAGATTGTTAGGGTGCCGCAGGTGTTATCCATAAAGAAAGTCATTGAGAAAAAACACTCAATGTGAACAAACGGCTAAGAATTAAAGCTTGAGTCTGTTGCACCTAGAACTAGTCGCCGAAACAACAGGCTGCCTTCTGCACATTCAGTTCCCAGCTGAACAGCCCTCCACAGCTCGCCTTTCATTCCTCAAACCAAATCTAACACTGCACAAAATCTTCTCTCTAGGCTTTGCTTCAAAATAATCCAAAGCTGCACAAATGAAACAAGACCGGCCAGGAGGACAAGACACGCGGCCCGGGTGACGGTCCAGAGCAGCCTGGCTCCATCTCTGGCCGCACTGCTCCCAGCCAGCTCCTGGGCAGACAAGGGGGCAGACCCCTCCAGGACCCGGCAGGCAGAAGCCGGCAGCCTCTGCCCGAGCAGGACCAGGGCTCCAGCTTGCACCTCCCAGCCAAGTGCTCTCATTTGCTGACTGTTCCTGCACCCTCCGGTTCTGCTCCAGTGCACAGGAGCTGAAAAGTGATTAACTCTCAACCACACACACTGCCCGTCCTACAACACCCTAGTAATATAACAGTGCCCCTCACAACCGAGCGGACTTGTGACAGCTCTGGATTCATGAACCACTAGCCTGAATTTGGGGCTGCAGATGTAGTACCAAGCAAGAGGGCTGAGAAGTAGGTCTGAAGACCCTCTGAAGAAATGAGCTGACCAGGGCCACAGCAGCAGCAGAGTTTGCTCAAGCTGCGCAAATGAGGGCCAGAGCCAGAGGCCAAGGACAAAGGGTTGCAAGCACAACTAGGAGGGGAACAGCCGGTGTCCAAGTCTGCAAAGGTCAGGCTGCCACCTGGCCCAGGTGGCTCTCCACTGCACCTGGCCTGGGGGCAGGGGTATACCACGTGGAGCCAGAGGGCTCCTCTCCACACCTGGTGAGGATGAGGCACAGTCCTCCCAAAGCAGGGACCCACAGAAGCCACACAGCTGAAGTTCAGATGCTGAATGTCCCCAGAACCCCATCTATGGGAGATGGCAGCACCCTCAGGAGGTGGGGTACAGAGGAGATCCTCAGGCCTTCAATACTAAAGACGTGCCCTTGAAGGGGACTGTGTGCTCCTGGCCCCTTCCCCTCCCCTTTTGATTCCTGGCCATAAGGTGATTTGCTCTGCTCAGTGAGCAGCCCAAAAGCAGTGAGTCCACTTGATCATGGACAAAGCCCTGACAGAAATGAGCCCTTCCCCTTCGTAAGTGAACTACCTCAGCCATTTGTCAGAGTGACAGAAGGCTAACACACCCATCGAATATCCAGCGGGGCTCTATTTCAGGGACAGCAAGGACATTGCTGGTGAAAGGTCAAGTCACTAAATCCCACCCTGTCTTCCAGGACAAAAAAAAATCCCAATCACAACGAGATAAACTGCCAGGAGATGATGCTATAAAATCAAGGTTGAAAAGCCGAAAGGTTTTTGTAAGCCAGCTTTGTTCTCAAGAGTTCCAGTCCAAACAGGAACCACCAAGCCACAACATAAGTACAATGTGGTGTCACGGCCACTCTGCCTGTGTCTCCTGCTGTCTGCCCCACACGGGCCCCTCCCAGCCATGCCTGCTGAGCAGTTTAAAAGCCTCTGGCACAGACTCAATGCCTGCCTCTCCCTGGACCAATCCCACAGGAAGACCACCGCCAGCCAGGTCCCAGTTTTCCTTCTCCTCTTTCAGGCCAGAGTCTCTCAAAGAACTATCAGGAGGCACTATTTCACTCCAGCATTCCCTTGCCTGCTTGGCCAGCTGTGGCTGGCTGTCACCCCACAAACCTCACCCAGAGCACGGAGCGGCTCCAGCCAGGGTCACCATAGCCTCCACTTCATACAGCCATCGCCAGTTTGCGATCCTGATCCTGCACCACGCTGGGCACAAGTGACTGCTCTTTTCTGACGGAAAGCCTTCTCCACACACAATCTCCAAGTCTTCTCTCACCTTGGGACGCTCACTCCCAGTCCACCCAGCCCCCAGTACCTGAGGGCACCTGGTTCAGACCTCGCCTCTTCTCAGTCCACACGTTCATGGTAATCTCTCGCCCAGCCCTCCCCTCCCTGACGCTGACCAGGACTTTCATCCCCATAATGGTCACAGACACAAGAAAGGACCATCTTGGTGACGCTGGCTAAGGGACAACTCAAACTAACCACTCCACCCCCAAACTCCCACCTCAGAACAGGGTGCGACCATCCTCTACCCTCTCCACAGTCACTCCATCAGCTCACAGCCTTCCAAGAGTTATCTGCAGAAGCAGACAATAATTCCAACTACCTACTGAGACCTGCGCAGCCCCAGAGGACCTTTACCCTCACCAGTGTCCCCTCTCCTCCTTACTCAGCTCCAGCCACACGACCTTCTTTTTGTCCTTCGCACACGCCAAGCTCACCCCGCCTCAAGGCCTTTGCAACCCCAGGGCTCTCTGCCTGGAGCTTGCTTCCCCAGAACCCCACTTAGCTAACTCTTGGTTGGTCCTAGGTCCCGGCCCCAGCTCACCTCCGTAGAACGCTTTTCCCTGACCGCTCCAGCCACCCCAGTCTCCTGCCTGCTCGCTGATGCCCAGCAGGCCCCACTGCCCTTGGTGAACGGGCAGCACAAGGGTGGACTTCTCTCCCTGCCAGTGTCACCTCCCAGAACCTAGAGGAGGCCTGGTCCACGGTCAAGTGCACACAAGGCACCGTACTGTCACCACCTCACTGGGGCCTTCCGGGGCCAGGGATGAGGAGGAGCAGACTGGGCAGGGCAGGGCCTTGGTCGTTCTCCATGACCAGCCCACAGAGCCTGCCCACCCCCTCATCCCAGAGCCTCACCCGGGGCCTGGCCACCAAGAGCATATGAAGAATGGGGCCTCACTCAGTGATGAGGAGTTGTAGGAACATGGCCACGCCCCTGCACTCACCCAGAAGACAATGTTGTAGCTGAACAGGAGGTACTTGTACCAGCAGCTGACCTCGGCGTTCGAGTATCTGTAATAGTGCATCTTCTGAGAGGCAGGGCCTGCAGAGACAGGACAAGGTAGCAGGCTTAGTTTCCAAACATCACCCCAGGACGTTTCCCAAGCAAAGAGAAAAGCAGAGGCTCACAGGCAGGCTCCAGAAATCCCCAGGCTCCCCAGTGTCCTACTAGATCAAGTATCAGTCCACTGCCAGGGCCGGCTCCTGGGAGGCAGAATTCCGCTGGCCTTGGGAAACAACCAGACTAGGAGGGGAGGTTTTCAAGGAAGGGAGATGACGCTTTGCACAGTGTCTTCTAATTCTAAGTCCCCAAGAATTCTGCTTGGTATCTTCCCAAACATTCCTCTCACGACCTCAAAACTGCATGTTGGTTTCCCACCTCTTGCTGAGAACACAGGAGCTCAGGAAGGTCGTGTGACTTGCTCAAGGTCAAGGGAGCAGTACCAGAGTCTGGGGTCTGAACCAAGCACAGTGGGTTCCGCAGCCCGCCTTCTTCCCGCCCACAGAGCCAAGCCAGGAAACAGGGCTGTACCACAAAGAGCCTCGTCCAGGAAGGAGAGACGAAAGGTCAGGCGCCTTGGGCCCGATCCAACTATGGGCGCTGCACGAAGCCAGAACAGGCAGGCTCTGTCTTCTCTTTCAAAGACCTGGGGCCACCTCCCGTTTCAGGGCACAGCAGGGAAGAGCCTGACAGCCTGCCCTAGGTACAGACCCCAAGACCCCACCGCAGCCAGCAGTCAGACCACCAGCCCTGCCCTGCCTGCCACGACCTCCCGCCTCCTGGGCCTGCAGTGAAGCCCGCCTACACAACCTTCACAGGAAGCCTGTTACCTGAGAGATTAAGGGGGAGCGGTCTGTGTCCACCCTAAAGTCCCGTGCAGAGTCCTAAGAAGTGAATGCCATCAGAGCAGGCCAACAGCTACTACTTTGAACCCCAGTGGCAATCCATGACCTGGAACTCCTCCACCACGCCCCTCCCCACCAAGCATGGCTGAAGGGTAAGGAGGGAGGGGTCCGAAGCTGGGGGCAAGGCAGTTTCTGAGGTCACACAGGGGAATGTACCCACCCCTGTTCACCTCTCACTTTCCCAGATGCACAGGGCCCAGGACGAGAACAAACAAGTCCACTTGGTAGCAAGGAGACAACCGGCCCCAGCTACCAGTAAGAAGCCAGCATCTACACCTTCTGGGGAAGAAGCTACTTGCAAACCCCTTCCAGGGAGGCGGCCGTGGAGCCCAATGTTAGTTTGTAATGGTGTGAGAAAGTGACATCAACAAGGGACACAAGACCACACTTCCCTGGGCCATGTGGCTGCTCAGCAGCCCTCGAGCCATGGAGCAGACCCTACCACTTACTCGCCCTGCTGCCACCTTCCGAGGATGCACAAAGAGTGGCTGGTGCCCTGGTCAGAAACCCCGGCCTGTCTGACCACAAAGCCTAGCCAAGGAGGCAACAGCGCCCAGTAACCCGCATGCCCACGCCCCCTGCACGCCCACAACTCCGCCCCGGGAGAGTGGGAACGAAGCCCTCCTGAGAGCCCAGCACCCCACGACACGGCACACAATGCAGGCCTGATGCCGAGGGGGCCGAGGGTGGCTGCAGGGAGTGCAAGGGGCTCCCCATGGAGACACAGGCACCTTCCTGTAGTAGCACAACCCAGCCAGCCAAAAGGCCGGTGTGGCCTCAGGGTCCCAACTAAAATGTAGCTCATAGCGGCCAGGCTCTGATGTCACCAGCATGAGAGGCCCGGCCAGCAGCGTCAGGATCACTATCAGAAGCAGATTCCCCCAGGCCCCAGATCTATACTAGGCCTGGGTGGGGCCCTCCGTCCTCCTGAGACATTCCAGGCAGAACGGTGGCCAGAAACCAGCCCCAGAAAAGGGGACACAGTCCCTCTGGGGGGTCCTGTGAAGGCAGAGGGCCACGCTGGCCTGGGCTGAGGTGGGGACAGCTCCTGGGACAACCAACCAAAGGAGCTAACACAACCTGCTTGTGTTCCGCAGGCGACAGAGCCCCAATGAGAGGGGGTTTGTTTTTGTTCTGCTGTATTTGGAGGAGGGGGCTACAGATGGCTAGAGCCATGCATTGAGGAAAAAAGCATTTGAAAGCTACAACTCAATCAAATTTATCACAGCGAACAGCCAACTCAGCTAGAAAGGTACTAGCAGGCAGGTAAAATGTTCTAGGTGGTAGAAACCCTGTTTGTTTTTATGGACAAGAGGATCCTGAGCCTTAGAGTGCCTTCCTCTTCCTCTTCCTTCTGACCGATTTTGGAGGCCTGGTCAGACACTGCACCAAGATGCTTAGAAGGCACCCTGTGGATGTGGCAGAGAAGCTCCCAGCAGCTCTGAGGAAGAAAAAAGCCGGACTCTCTCCTTTCCCCAGACTGTGGCTCCACAGAAGCATCTCGTTAGCATACAGGTCCATCCAGTACCTGTGACTCAGCCCTGCTCCCCTCGCCCGGGGCCAGCACCTGGCTACCCTGGGACAGCACAGCCCCTCGCCCTGAAGAACTCCGGTCTCCTTCCGCACCGGGCAGGTCATTAAGGAGACCACCCACAGATCACGGGGACCTCACAAGGTATGGACAGCAGGCACACCAGTGCTCTGGCGCACGGCTTCTCCTCCCTCCACAGGGCACCTGGCTTCCTTCCTCATCAGTGTTACCTTCTTCCACCCCACAAGACATACGACCAACAAGGATGTCACTCCGTGTGCACAGACGGTGGGGTCCAAACCCCAGCTGGAAGATCACAACAGCGATACCTGATCCCAAGTGACCCCAAAGTGACCAGGGTCCTTGCACCTCGCCTTATTTGCTAAACCAAGTCACACCAGAGGACAGCAGAATTCATCTCAGCCTTTTATCAACTGACATGTTCAGTTAACACCAAAACCATTCACCTTAACACACACAGGCGCGTGTGCACAGGGAAGACTAAGAATCTTAGTTTTCTAAAAGTGAATGAATAAACTTTTCCCTAATACTAATTACCTCCCCAGCAGAGAAGAATCCAAAAGCTATTTTGTGAGAGCAGAAAACAATTATCAAGATCTCAAACCATCTCAACTCCAAGAACTTATTAATACAAAACAAAGCATTTACATAGCAAAGAGGAGGTATATGTTTGTCAGATCATCAACTTCTCAAAACAGGGCAAAGGTAGAATCATTTAATAGTGCTGGGATAGCTGATTAGCAATTTGAGGAGAATTAAATAAACAAAAATCAATCTAAATATTTAAAAGGCACATAGGCACACACGTGTACACACACCCTGGAGAACGGTATTTCATCAAGCCCACGTTAATCGTTTTCTCTCTTGAGGCAATGGGAAAACAAATCCAAAGTACAAGATTACCAAAAATTCCCACAGGATTAAAAGGAACAGTAAAATAATAAAGGAAACACAAATAATAAGTTGTCTGCAGCTGCAGCAAGTATAAGAAAAGGTAAATACTTATGACTCAGAAAGATTTATACCTAATAAAAGACTTCCATTTTAGGGAAACAAGAAATATTCCCATTATATAGAAATGGAAGGTCAATATAATTAAAGGATGTAAAAAGAGTCAGTGTCACTGAAAATTAAATCTAAAGACAACCCAGAGGTGCGCTTTTGCACTAACGTTACCACACTGTTGCTGGCACGCATGTCCACACCTGGCTAGCAGCAAACCAATCTGTTACTACCCTCTGAAAACAACAGTCACAGACATCCAACACCAAAAACATCTGGCCAGACCCTTACCTAATAAACTCATGACTACGGATTTGCCTCACGAAAATAAGCCAGCGAAGAAAAAGAATATACATTAAATACAAAACATGAGCATCCTGGTATGCAATTATGGAGCAATTTGTAACCATGTGGGCAGAGGTCCAAGTGGACTGTGAGAGCACGAAAATGGTTGCATGGGGTGGTGGCCTTTTAAGTGACTTTCCAAAAAAGTTTCCGTTCCCACCCTTACTCATTTGGGTATGACAAATGCAAATGGGGCCACTGCGTTGGTGGAGGGAGGAGAGACCTCCAGCCTCCACATACGGGGCTCCCTTTCTACTTCTGTACTGTATTAAGCTGTGACCTCCCTCCCCGCTGCCCTTTCCTAACTTCAAAAAGTGGCACACAATCAACTGTAGAAAAAATATAGATTTGATCAATTCAGAAGTGTGAAAAGTGAACTGGCCATGAGAAACCACTACATGACAGCTTTCCATTCGTTTGACTGTGGCTGGTGGTAAGACATACTCTACAGGCTGGGGATATAGCAGCAACTGACGGCAGGCATGAGGCCTTGGTTCAATCCCCAATACTATAAAAACAAAAACAAAATACATTTAACAAAAACCAATGCAGTGCGCGCACGCCGGCATGCACAACTAAAATGACTTTCCTTAAATGGTATTTCCCTTACATGCTATGCATTCTACACTTGCTGTTACCTTTTTTCCCAGAATTGTACCTCCACATAATCTAAGAAATAACTACCGTAGAATCTCCCTTCAAGAAAGGAGCAGACCCCAGCCCACCTGAGGCCAAGCCACCCCTTTCAGGGGACATTAAACTTCTCGCAGACCCCTGTTGTCTAGACCCTTAGAAATGCAGGCATCTAATATGCTTGCAGTACTATTCCCTAGTGTTTCTGGTCTGGGCACTACCCGTCTACTCTCTACCCCGGAAGATGTGGTTGTAACTCCTTGCTCTCCACAAACTCCCCCGTCACACTTGTCCTACCGTCTCTCTGCTCTGTAATTACAGTTAAACTGTGGAGCTGGCCAGAGTCATGTTCAGAGCTGACGTCAGGATGGCCAGGTGAGTTATCAAAGTGAGCCACATAAAACCACGACTGCTTTTCTTTTCCTGTGCAACTTCCCTGACATTAATGATTCACGTTTTTGTTGGCTTCATTTTCTATTCTTCTAACTCTCTCAGTAAGTCCTCAAGCACCAGATGTTCTATTTCTGTTTCTTCTTCCAGGAGAATTGCCTCTGGGAGCCTCCTGCGATGCTTCCCTGTCCAGTGGTGCCGAGACCCGCTTCCCTCTTTTGGGATACAGTCCACAGGAGGTCCAGTCTTTGTTCACCTTCATGGAGAAATCTGTCAGTAAGAAGGCTGAGTTTTTCTGACCAGGCTATTTCAGAAAACATCTTCATCCTCCCTGCACTCTGCAGTGAGCCCCGGCTGTGTGCGGGACGCTGACTGGGACGCGGCATCCTGAGAACAGCGAGAAGGCGCTCTCGCTCTTCGCCGCCCTGTTTCTTCCTGTAAACTCGAAGCCCCATCTCCCAGGCACACTGAGCTTTGAGTGACTGGTCTAGACCTGTCCTCTCCCATGCGCTCAACATTCCTTCCTGGGACCTTTCCAACTTTTATTCTAACTTTCTATTCTAGGAAGCATTTTTCTCCAGCATTTTGCTGCTTCTATTCTTCTCGGTTCCCCCTTCCTGCAGCTACTTTTAATGGATGTGGAAACCCCAGCTGACCCTTTAATTCTCTTAAGTTTTGGTTCTGTTATCCATCTCTCCATCTTTTCTGAAAGACTGCCTCAACTTATCTTCTAACAATTCTGGTATTTTGGCTCTCCCTTATTTTTTAACTTTTAAATAACTTTTTGTTTTGTAAATGTGCCTTTGTTTATAGCGTCCTGTTCTTATGTCATAGATACACTATTTCTCTTACCTAAGGAAGTACCTGGGATTCCCCCAAGTGTTCCCTTCTGTAAAGACACTGTAGCAATTTGGTCTTTTGCTATTTGTTTTACTTTCACTTTGGCGATTTTGTCAGATGTCTAGTATCCCTCAGCACTAAGAGGAAGTAACTGGAGGCTGAGTCCTCAGGCAGGTGAGTTTGTGTGGGGCGACCTGCTGGCAGTTCACTGGGAAATCCCTGCTGTCAGCATCCTTTGTTTGTCCTTCTTAGCCTGGTGTGGCTTTCCCAGTGAGGGCTCTAATCTGTACGGGAGCGGCTGTCAGTGTTCTGGAGTCCAAGTGGGGTTAGAAGACTGGGGAGTGAGGCGTCTCAACACTAACCCCCAAGAATACCTCATTTTTCCAAAGCCAGGTAAAGTGGGAGAGGCACAGAAGGGAAGCAATGCTGGGATGTAACGGCGTCAACTCCTTTCCAGCCATTCTTACACTTACCACCTCTGATGCTTACCTCCCTCCTACTCTCCGAAACAACCCAGCACTACTGGTTCTTACATTTTAAACTGGGTCATCCATCCATGTATTCCTAGCTTGCAAATTTTCTCTTGCTGTTTTCTTTCCCACCCTCTCCAACCTGGTAAATTGATTTCTTTTAAAATTCCCCTTGATTATGTGTGGCTTTAACAGAAAGTAAAAGAGAAAGTAAAATTAGGTGTGATGTTCAAATTACCAATCTTACCCATTAAAGCCCAGAAAGACACCAAAGAATATTTAGTTGCCACTTTTTTTGGCACGGCGGGGGTTGGGGGGGGAGCGGAGGGGTGGGGGAGGCCTAGAGATCGAACTCAGGGCCTTGCGTTTGTTAGGCAAGCACTCTAACCACTGAGCTAAATCCCCACCCCCTAGTTGGCACTTTTTATTTCATAAAGTGAAAAAATCAGGAAGTATAGTCTACCACCATGTAAAAGAAAGAGCAAAAGAGACTCTGCACTTGCAATTAAGGTTACTGATCAACCAGTCTTAAAATAGGGAGATTACTGTGTGAGTCCAAAGTACAGCTACACCCCTGTGGAAACCTAAATCCAGAGATGTTCAAGTCCCTTGTGCAAAATGGTACACTGCTTGCGTGTAACCTATGCACATCCTCCCCTAAACTTTAAATCACCTCTAGATTACTTATAATACCTAATAAAATGTAAATGCTTTATAAACAATTGCTCACTGTGTTGTATAGGGAATAAAATCAAGAAAAAAGTCCCTACATCCCTACCACCTGGCGCTCCCTAAGAACCAAGCAGGCGTCCTCTCGTGTGCTGCTTGGCGCCCCACACGGAGGCAGCGGGACCCCTGCTCCTCTGGTGGAGACTTCAGAGGGAGGACAGCCACCGCCAGACTCCTCCTGCGGGGCCTCCCCTGCCTGAGGTTCCTCAGCAGCGCCCCTGACTTGTCCCCTTTGGATGATGTCTGCTTTAAGATGTGGCAGTGACTCCCTGGGTCAGATGATAGTACCAGTAACAGGAGCTTGCAGGAAATGCAGAATCTCAGTCCCCCAAAATAAGATTAAAATTTGAGAAGCTCTAATAGACTCATTTCTGACACAGATATATAAACGAGGGAAAAAGACTGAGAGAAACAGACAGACAGGGAAGGAAGCCAAGGACAGTGGAGAGAGGAACTGGGTCCCGGGAGGCCAGGGGAGGCCAAGCCACACAGTGCTGCCTGACCCTGCACACAGACGGCACACGTCTTAGGCTTCACACGGCCTGTCCTCTGGGGTGACTGTTCACCGCCCTCCTGTGACACAGCCCCTCCACCTGTCTCTGCTGGGGCTTCAGATCTGCACCTGGCCACCCAAACCTTGTTCCCAGGCCCCAGGCACAAAGGCAGACTTCGGCCTCACAGCCCCTCCTCGATCTCTCAGGTGCACCTGTGTCCGCCACCCAGGCACAGACACCATCTGCTCAAGAGGACCCATTCCTGTCCTCCTCGTCCCCACACAAGCAAGGTCTGAGGTCTCTCATCTGGCTCTCCCCTCTACCTCCATCCTCTTCTTGCCCTCTTTTTTGTTCTGAGGACCCAGATGACAACACTACCCACCCATATTCCAAGCTGTAACCGACCTTCCCCCTCGCAGTCTGGGGCTAGCCACTCACCACAACTAGAATCCCCCTGCTTGGGAGGCTCCCAGGACCGGCACCCAACCCCTCTCAGGTCCACCCCAGGGAGGAGAGCCACATTCCAACCAAGCTGGGGCCTCACTGCAGCTCCACACAGCACACCTGCCATCCAGGAAGGGGCTTTAGAGTCCACCCCAGAGAGGCCCAGGATGGGCAGGGAGCACAGAATGGGAAGTGACTCCAGCAGGCAGGCAGAGCAAGCTGTGCCCAGAGAAACCTCACAGAGCCGTGGGCTACGCCTCAGCCCCCGGGCGCCTCCTCCTCTGAAGGCAATGAGCAGCTCTGTCTCACCCGCAGTCAGTAGTGTCTACGTCCTCCACTGATCCCCACCTAGCCACCCAAGAGCCCAAGCCCAGGCTCAATCAGACACCCAACAGCAGTCACTCACCAGGACCAAGAAATACCACCCCAGCACAGGAAGACACCACCCGGCTGTCCAGGGTGACGCAGTGCCCCGGTACACAGGTGTCTGCAGGGGCACCCCAGGGTCTGGAGACCACCAGGCCTCAAACGGCCAGCACATGGAAATTCAGACGAGGAGGCCAGCAGCCAGCAAGCCCCACGAGGCTTCCTGTAAAAACACCCAACTTAGCAAAACCCTACAAGCCAAACCTGCTGAGTTTCAGGAGCAACAGAGGGCCTCCCCGCCAATTTGGGGAGAGGCAGCTTTTGTTACTTCAGGGCTGCCATCGGGAAGGAAGCGAAGGAGGATGTATGTAGGTCAGAGGAGGGAAGCGGGAAGGGAGGGCTCAGTGGGACAAGCTGGGGCTGCAATGGAGGTCACTTTACCCAGTGATTTTCAAACTTACTATTTTTATTACTTTTTAAGCTACAGGAACCTCTGCTCAAAGAAGCTCTGACCCAGAAACCCAGGGTGAAGCAGGCACGGCGGTGGCTTTTCTCTGCAGGGGGCTGGGGGACGGTGGGGCTCCATGAGGCGCTCCCTGGAAAATGATGGGTCTGGTCCAGCGAGTCCCAAATTCCACAGAACATCCGAAACTCTCAAGGAGCGGTGTCTGGAACCCCACCAAGACTAGGGCAACAGAGCTGGGGCAGACTCGCAAATGCCACACTTACAGAGCTGTCCTTCACAGTAGTCAGCTTGAGGGACACCCCACTGGCCAAATGTAGAGCAGGCTGAATATCAAAACAAGAATTCTTGAGTCCATTCTAAAACACAAACACACACACACACACACACTCACACACACACACACGGATAATTGAACAAATGGGAGAGGAGGGAGAATTCCTTACAGTAAAATGCCAAAGGATGGAGAAGGAATTACAGAACCAAATCACCACCATTCAGAAACCATAACAAAAATAACCCACCCTCTCAAGACTCATCGGTGGGTCCCTGAAACTAGCTGAAAGCTTGACAGGAAACAGCCCGTTTTCACAGTCTCAAAGCATCTCCCCATAGGGCACTTGCAATTACAAAAAGGATCACAATAATTTACCAGAATAGAAACCCAGCAGACAACATACTAAGCAAATAATCACGGCTAATGTCACCAGTAATCAGTCAAATGAGTCAAAGCGACACCGTGTGCCTCCCCAGAGCGCTCACCTAGGACAAGCACTCCTACACAACCTGAAAAATGCGTAACCTGCACCTAATCATGAGGAAACATCAAAGTCACAGGTGAGTCTACAAATAAGTGGCCTCTTATCAAAACAGAGTTTGTGGTCCTTTCCCATAAAAAAAAAAAAAAAAAAAAAAAAAAAAGCAGACAAAACATTCCGGGCAATACACAAACCTCAGGCCTCTGCAGAGACTTTCTGAATGATTCATCACCGAGCAGCTCATTCAGCTGCGCCAGCTTCAGGGCAGCACCTGCCCGCCCAGGTGAGACGGGCCTGGTCACACAGCTGCTGCCCGGCCAGGCTTGCCAGGGGCTGCAGAGAGGTCGCCCGGCCCTGCCTGGCCCTTCCAGGCTTGCGAGCAGATTTCCTGCATCACTTTCCCTGTGGCACGGGAGAGGCAGAGGCCCACTCATGGCAGGGCGTGGGGCCCACACTGTCAGGGTGCCCCACATGCTGATGCTCAGGGTGAGTCCTGAAAACCTATGTCCAGGTGAAGTCTCTACACACAGACTCCTCCTACGTGCCCGGGCAGAAGCATCAAAGAGTCTCTTCCTCTACCAGCCGCACGCACACAAATGTGGAATATATGCACCAGTGTGCAGCACCACCACCAAGGTAAGGTGGACAAGAAGGAGGCCAGCGTGCTGTGTACCTCCAGGGTCCAGAGGATTGGCCTGGGCCCTGTGTCCATTCGGCAACTCTCAAGTCGGGGCTGGAGGGTTGAGGGCTGCCAGCTCCATAAGACTGACAACCTGTTGTGGGAGATAACTCACTTCCACGTGTTGGGCACTGCTGAGCACAAGGCACCCTGAACGACGCTGCACAGAGTGGGACCTGGGTGTGGGAACTCGACACGACTCCCTCTCCTAACCACACTGGTGCTGGAGGGCAGGACAGAGGCTGGTCAGGAAGTCCTCCTCAGAGACGCTGGCTTTAACCAGGACTAGCTGAGGGCACCACATCTAGAAGAACATGGTTTGGGATGGATGGCAGGGCCTGCTGGATGCAGAAATGGGCAGCCAACCCTGGCACGGGCAACTGGCTGTTGCTGCCACACACTCTCCACGCTCAAGGCAGCTCAGCAGAGTCACTACCGAGGGGCCTGTGAGACAAAACCAGCACGGACACCACTGCAGGGCCACAGTCCAGTGCGATCCAGTTCTGAACGCTGCAGATTTTCCAAGTGGACAGTGGGCAGCTCTGGGGCAGAAACAGACTCTGCTCCAGCTGGGTCTCAGCTGGCTGCTATGCAGCAGCTCTGTGGGCTGCCAGGGTCTGACCCGCATGCCTAATGAGATCTGCTCTCTCTCCTACCTCCCTAACACAAAGAAACTCCGAAGACAGAATTATACATATTTACCTCTCTCCTCCATCTTTCATAACTAAAAGCCAAAAGGATTATGGCTATGAGATGTTTAAAACTGTCTGTATCCGAAACTAAGCAATCTGCTACAATATACTGTGTTTGAAGACAAACCTCCCACCCCCACCCCCACAGCGTTCTGGAGAACCCCCGAATCCTTCCAAGGGCCCCAGGACGCTTTCCAGCCCAGGGCAGAGCCTGGCTCCTGACCTCCAAGCAGCACAAAGCCCAGGACAAAAAGATTTACAACAAACAACCAACCTTGCCAAAGAAGCTATGAAAAATGAACCCTACTGGGGAAAAATAAACAATACTAAGTGCTGAAGCATGTCGAAAGAGGAAAGGAGCAGGGGAGGTATGTAGTTTTTTTAAAAACTGCAAATCAGTGGTGGGAAACTGCTGACAGGGACTGAGAATAATCTGGCAGGAGTCCGGAAAGGTCAGTGGATCAGCCCTCCACAAAGCCCAGAAGGGCAGAGGCCGCAGGCACAGAGCTTTATGGGGCTGGGGGAGCCTCACATCCCCCTAAGGCAGGCAGTGCCAGTGTAATCAAGGGCCACCTCAAGTTCTTCTTTCTGCAAAACTACTACAAGATGTGTATTTATAGTCCACTCTCTGAAGTGTTTATTTGAACATCAACATACACCAAAACATCTTTATATTGACTGCTTTGCATTTTCAACAAAATGCAAACGACACTTACAGGCTGATTCTGATCCTATCCTTCCGCTGGAAAGGATGGGACAGACAGGCAGGGAGACTAGCAAGTAGTGAGCTGGGCCAGATGGCAGGGAGGCTCCTGTTACCCCCACTGTGTGCCCCAGGGGCGACCTCACCAGCAGGCTTCCAGCCAAGGGGGCTTCCTCAGGCCGGCAAGCGGGATCCCTGCTGTATACCACACGCCCAAGGGAGGGGCCCCAGGGCCAGCCTGCCAGACCCATTTAAAGTCCACAGTTTTAAGGAAGACAAGAAGGTAGCCTGTAAAACCACAAAGCAGAATGAAGACTGTGTGAATAACAGGGCAGACGCCTGGGCGGCACTTCTCAAACTTGAAAATGCAGGCAGATCCGCTGGGGCTCTCCTTAAATCGGCAGATTCTGATCCAGCGGTCTGCAGCGAGGCTCCCAGATGAAGCTGGCAGCCCAACAGCAGGCCCGTGGGTGGCACCTTTGCTCGGTGAGGATGGAAGACGCCGGAGCGAACAAGCCACAACACTGACACACACACACACAAGAAAAACAACCGTTAAGGGATGTGCACTGGTTTACAGGGATGCAATCAGCTTTCCGGGAGAAATGCTTTAATTTTGGAATTTGTCTGGTATTTTATTGTACCCCACTGGATCACAAGTGAGTGTGACAGAGAGAGAGAGAGTGTGTGTGTGTGTGTGTGTGTGTGTGTGTGGTTTCTCTGTTTGTGGTGCTGGGGATCCAATCCAGGGCTTCGTGGGCACTAGAGCTACTGAGGCAGGGCCCAGCCCATCGCAGGTCATCTTCAGCTCTGTTTAACAGCTGTGAGATCTACTCCAACCAGATGAGGGCCCAGGCCGACCTCTGGGCTGCTTGGACTTTGTCCAGAAGGCAGGACCCCAGTGAGGCCTGCAGACAATGGGAGGAAAACAGCAGTTGTGGGGTGGGGAAGGCTGGCTGACGGTGCTGGGAGGGAAAAAGACAGATAAGGGGCCAGCATCCCAACATTCTGCCTCCTGGAACCTGTTAACTAAACAGGGACAAAATTTAAACCCAACCCCAATCCTAAGGGAGAAAAAAGGGGATACTGTATTGAAGTACTAAAGGATATCTCTACCTTTCTGTTTTTACTAACAGCCCAGCCTCATTTTGGCAAGAGGTAAAATGAAAAGCTCTACTTCCCTGTCTCCAGGTCCAACTTCACAAGGGAAAGCTGCTGCACTAACAGACAAGAGGAACGTGGCACTTCCAAGAAGAAAGTCAAGTTGGGGTCAGGGCAGGACCCATCGTGTGCCCTGGTGACCAAACACAGCCCCTGAGAACCAGCGGTGTGTGTCTGAGCTCAGTGTGTGGAAGGCTTCCACCAGAAACCAGGCCTGGCTACAGTGACCTGGCCTGGCCAGCCCTCAGAACTCAAGGAAGAAACACCCAGCAAGAGACCAGCTGTTGTTGATTCCACCTGATGACATGTTCCTCCTAAGCATCCTGAGTTTGCGAGAGCAGTTCAAGACTTTTTGAAGTTAGATTCATAAAATTAGTAAGGTCACAGATAAAACCTTTTCAAAATTCATCTGAACAGTCCTTCTTTCCATTTTCTAGTCTGAGACTCACTCTAAGGTTGAGGTAGGAATAGGGCGTGGCTTGACCTGGCTGGGAAGATGGACATGACTGACCTAAGAGAGTGGCCTTGATCTGCTATCAGCCGGGGGCACAAAATCCAAACACCTTTCCTGACAGGATGGGAAAACTCTCACGAGCTGAGGCAGAATAAGAAAGCTACCAGGAGCTGGCTCTCTTGCCCCTGTTGCCCCCTGCTCCCTAACCCGCACTCTATCTTTAGCTCACTCTCCAGCGCACCCCTTTGTATCCCTAAATGCCTGGTGTCTGCTATTTCTTTTATGTGGTAGAGCCAGTTTCCTTTCTTTTGTTACTTAAATAAATTTCCTTTCGGCCCTAAGTTCCTCTGTTCAAATTTTTGCGGACAAGGAACAAGAACCTGGAACACAGACTCTGGAATCCCTGCCCAGTAACAAGGTGTCACCCAGGGAGCAGTGGCCGATTCAGACTCAAGCCTTAACCTCCGAGTCCTTCCGAGCACTGTGAGGCACCAATCTTATCTGGGTGTAACTTCCCAATCTTATCTGGGTGTAACTACCCCAAAAGCAGCATCTGTGTTTCATTTAGCAGTCAACTCTGCCACTTTTTGCTTCTGAGTCTTGGGGATGTCACAACATTTGTTAAAATGAGGACACCCCAAGGCACACTCCTCTCCAGGCTGAAACTTGCTTCCTAATTTATAAGACTTGGCTGATAAGACTGTCAGACAAGTCAGGCTGATCTGAAGACGGATGAGTTTTGAAAGGGCAACATAAAATGTTCTGTACAAAACAACTCTGTATTTCGAAGGCAAGTGGCTACTACAGAGTCCCGTGCAGTTTAGACAGCAAGAGGCAGAAGGGCAGGACGGGCACAGCTCTGGGGAGGAGGTCAGACAGTGCTGAGTGGCCCCGCCTGCCCCCCGGGGCTGACAGGGGATTGACACCCAGGGAGACTGCTCCTGCCCACCGACAACTGGGAGGGGGAGAAGGGAGACATTCAGATGTTTAGGGCCACAGGCTGTTTCCCTCAGCTGGAGAAAAATCCCCAGGATCACAGAGACCAAAATAAACTTTCTGGACCAGCCTCGTCACTGATGGCTACACCAGCTTTAAAGAAGGTAACTGCGTGCAGGAGTGGTTTCTTCCGCCAGGGAAGAGCTGAGTCTCCTCACCCCGGACACGGGCCCCACACATCCTCAGGGGCCAAAAACAGGTGAGCTCTCTCGGTGTCTCCATTGTGCCAGCCACCACAGTATTATAGACAGCTGAGTTAGGTAGAATATAGGCAGTCAGACAGGGCTGGGCTCTTGATGGAGTCAATACACCAGAACACACAACAACTGGACAACTATGGCTGGAGGCGCATCCACTGAAGGTCAGGCCTCAAGATAAGGCTGAGGGATAAACAATGAACCAAAAATTACACTCATCTGATCTGATAAAGTCTAGGTCACCCACATGGGTGACCAAGACCTCCAGATCCACCCCATCCTGGAATGTCTTTATTCTTTCCATGTCCATTTGCTATGTGACCTTCTTCCCCATTGGATCAATGTTATTTAAGCAACTACACTTGTAATATTATTGGCTAATCATCATTTAGACATACATTGCACCTGCCTCGCAATTTTGCTCTATAAAACTTTCCCTGAAAAGTGGGCTCACTGGCAACCCACTCGGGTCCCCTCCTGTCTCTCAGGAGCTCTCTTCCTCTCTCTCAGTAAATTTCCTACTCGTAACCTCCTTTGTTCCTTAGAATTCATTCTTCCACTTCGGGAACACGAAGTCAGAAGTCAGTGTAACTGACATCTAGCAGGTTGGGAGTCATATCTTTTCCCCTGTAGCAACAGGATCCAGTAAACAAAGGGAAGCCTCAGTGCTGGGAGCCAGGGATACACCTGGAGGAAATAGGGTATGGCTGGGGGCTGCCATGCCTTTGGCTCCCAGGGTAGATCCCCACCAGGCAGGTGGCTAGCTAGTGCAGTGCGCCCACCGCACTGCCCACTGCCCGACTGAGCCCAAGATGGCAGAACAAAGGAAGGCAGCTTCCGCTCAGGCAGTGGGGGCGGCTTGCCAGCGAGCAGGCTTTTCCACAGCTGATCACTCACTCAAGTAGGGACGAGGGACACAGGGTGAGCACAAAGGAAGGTGGGGGGCCCACGAGACTTAACAGCAACCCAGGCACGTGCCTGGCCCCCACCCAAGGGCACAGCTGGCCTGCAAGGGCTCAGCAGAACACGCTCCCCAAGGCGGTGGGCAGGCGGCAGACAAGCTGGCCGGGCACTCCTGCTCGCCCAGCTGCTGGCAACGCTTACCCAGGCGCCTCCAGACACAGCGCGGGGCTGGGGAGGGGAATGGGGAGCTTGACAGAGATAGCCGCAAAGGGCGGGCCTCCTCCAGTCCAGAGGGAGGGGCAGGCACAAGGAGAGGGCAGGGCCCAGAGTCTGACAACTTGTGAGGGTCCCAGGCTTGGCGCGGTGGCCAAAGGGACTGCTATAGAGCCCATGGGCTCCGGGACCAGCAACAACAGCGGCCCCAGCCACTCCCCCTCCTCCAGTGCCCACCCCCAAAATCCACAACAGGAGGCAGCAGGAAACCAGGGCAGAGCCATGAATAGCTCCACTGTCAGAGCCCAAGCCCCACCTCCTCAAGCCCCACAGGTCAGGCCTGAGGCCACCAGGCCACAATGGAAGCCTCTATGCTACCAGGGCCCGGGCCGGACAACAAAGCTGCGGGCATGGGGAGCTCTGGACCTCTCCCAGGACTATGTGTCCTGCACATGGGGACCAGGAGGAGGAGGGCCAGGGCAGGGACACAGGCCGCAAGCCCACCAGGCCAGGGTCAGTGAAGGGGCTAAGTGCCAGCCGGCACTGAAGTCGCTCTGCCTCCAGCCCTGCCCTTGTGCAGGGGAGCCAGAGCCATGCAGTGAGGCTGTGGTCAGCTCAAAGGTACACAGTGGCTTCAGGGACAAGAAAACAACCAGACCTCCAGGACATAAGAGACAAGCCTACCTCTCTCCCTCCCCCAACCCATCCCAGGAAGGAAAACCTCGCCTGCCCCTACCCTTGCTTCTGCTCTGAAGGGAAGTGCTGCTCAAAACAGAAAACCCATCTATTATTCACCCCGGCCTTTTACTTAGGCTTTTCAAATCTCAGCGTGCCTGCCAGAGCAGGCAGGAGATGGGGGACCCCAGAGCAGGGCAAGATGCAGGGAGGCCAGAGCAGAAGGCCTGATCCTCAGGTCGGCCCACACCTGCCTTGTAAGGCAGAAGGCCAGCTCCAGCTTATTCTTCAACCAAGATTCCTGCTTCACAGCTAGCCAGGTCCCGCCAATCCCAGAGGAAGCTCGAACCCACAGTGAGAAGGCCCATCACTCCCCAGACCCCACCGGGGCTGGCTGCCCCACACTCCAATGCACTCCACACTCCCGGCACACAGGCCTCAAGGCTGCACGCCCAGCTAAGGGCTGCAAAGAAGACCGTGCTCAGGGAGACAAGGACCCTGAGATAAGGGTGGGCCGGCACCGGCACCCCCACTCCAGTCCTCCTGGGTTGCAGGAAAAACTCAGAAACCTCCTTTCTCCTGCCAGGAGTCTCCACAGCCATCCACATTCCTCCTGTTGGGTTCTCAAGGCCTCAAGTCCACAAGCAGCTGCTCAGACCTCCACGCATTACAAGGCACCCTGCAACTCGGCTTGCAGAAACAAAGTACTGCAAGCAGCCTCAATGTCCATCAGCAGAGGGCTGCTGGAGTGAGTCACGGTCCACCACTCAGCAGAACGGCCCGCTGCTGGTAGAGTGGACGTGACCACAGGCTGAAATGGAGCAACTCCAGGACAGACTCAGAGTGACACCACGGAGTGCAGGCCAGTGTCAGAGCCGGCACACCACCACGGGGAGACGTGGCGAGAAGTCCAGGCACGCCTAACCAGGCCTGCACATCTGGTGATGAGGCCTCAAGGGAGCAGAACTGAGGAGGCTAGGATGGAAACAGGAATCTCCACTGTATCTCTGTTCTGCATTTATCATCATATATATAATTTTTAAATGAAAAAGCTAAACCTGAATTAATATTTTAATGCCTAAAGTTTGTGCCTAGAAGACAAAATATTTGACCTACAGCTCTCTGCAGGCAGCTTCTGTTACCTCCTCTGAACATGCAGCCAGCCATGGTGGGAGGGAAGGAGGAAGAAGAAATGGGGAGGGGAGGGGAGAGGAGCGCCAGCCTTGGAAGTCAACCCAGCGCCCAGCTTACAACTCCACCCCAAGTCCCAAAATAGGTTTTCCCAAGAAGAGCAAGAATAAGAGCAGATTCTGACAAAGGCAGAAAGGAAACCTGAATTATCCAGCACTATGGGTAGAACCCCAAGATCCAGGCCACATGTATGTGACGAGAGACAATGAAACCCAGGTGGCCAGCCAGGAGCCTTGGAGGAGGTGTCCCCAACTGATCAGCAAGGCACAACATCCTAGTGGTGGGAACCCATCCCCACTTTGGCAGCTAAAGAAAGCTATTTCAACAGATTTCTAGGCCTGGCTCAGCTCCAAGGACAGACTAAAAACAGTTTCTCCAAAATCCCAGTTCAAAACCCCAATCCTTTAAACACTAAACTCCACGTACCTTTCAGGAAATGGAAGCTGCAAAATGGAGTTGCAAGATGCATTTGTGCATTCATTTATCCCTTGCTAGCTAACAGGATGAATACATGTAGTGTAAAAGCCCCCTTCCACTGGCAAGTCCAGGAACAGTCTGCACTCAGAGGCTCTGATACGCTTCCTCCACATTACTCTGCCCCCACGGAATAACACAAAATCTTGGGGCTCTCCTGGTGCTGGAGGGTGTGACACAAGGTCCATTAGAGCCAGGACTGGCCAGACTGCTGATGGAGATGACTGGACTGCAGAGACTGGCTCGAGAGAGCCTGCCCAGGCCAGAGAAAGCGGACAGAGCACGGAGAGGTGCAGGTTTGGCCCTCTACTCTCTAAGATACATGCCGATGACTGCAAAGAGTTCAACAGCAGCTTGAAATACGACCTCAAGAGCAGAACCACACCAGCACTTGGACCCGCATGTCTCACTGCTGTCACAAGTTCCTGCTTCCCTTAGCAGGCCCAACGCAGGCCTCCCCGCTGGTAATTCTCAGAATGCTGCGACCTTCCATTAGACCAAGGCCAGCCCGGGTCGGGGGCCCTACCGGAGAGGCACTCGAATCTCCTCAGCTGACCCGTGATGCTGCGGCTGCCACCTGCCCTGCCACCTCATGGATCTCCCCACAGAGGGTCAGCCAAGCTGCCCCAAGCCAGGGAGGCTCTGCAAGAGCCTGCCACCTTGCTCCTGACCTGGGCACACGCCGCCCCCCTCCTCATTTCTTTGGGAATGAATACCTCAGCACAACCTCCATGTGCCCTCTCAAAACTTACCCTGTTTACACCACTGCTTGTATTTCACAGGAAGCAGGAGGACAAGAGACAATGACCGCGGGAGGCAGGATGGCTGCAGAGAGCAGGGCTGTGTCACTGCCCTTCCCCCACAAGGGTGGACGCAGGTGGGCAAGCGGGGCAGGCCCCAGACAAGCCAGCAGGAGGGTGTTTCCCTTTCAGCAGCAGGGCCTGGTGCTTGCAAACTGGGCGGCCCCCAGAGAGAAAAGGGCTGGATCTGACAGGTCAGTGCAGGAGGCTGGTGGGAGCCAGCCTCGGCCAAGGGGCAGGGTCTGATCAAGCAGAGACACAGGGATGAGGGTGGCTGGAAGCAGGGATCCGAAGGCCTCAGACCAGGGAAGGGGCTGGTGGGCCTCCCAGGGGCAGAACCTGCGGGAGCCCTCGCGGTCCAGCCCCCACAGCACCCACAGTCCCTCCCCGGGCCCAGCTGGACAAGTGAGAACCCAGGCTGGGGGAGGAAGAGAGCGCGCAAACCTGTCAGACTGGTTTACCCACGCCTAGGAGAGTAGGGCATCCGGGAGCTCAGTGTCAGAGGCTGGGCAGGGAGGGCTGTCCAGGAAGGGGTCCAGCTATGGCAGCAGGTGGGGGGCGCTCCTGAACAGAGTCCCCAGGTGCAGAGAAGCCCAGCAGGCTGGCAGGGCAGGAGCCGAGGGACAAGGAACCAGGAAAAGTTCCAACTAAAAGGGCTGTGTTTCTAGAAACAAGAGAGCGACACCCTCCTTATGAGTATAGACACTCACAAAGCCACGAAGAGGGACCGATGTGAGTGCTCATGGGCTTAGACCAGCATGAGACCCATAAGCAAGACTGTATGCAAGAGACAGAAAAAAAAGTCTGCCCGAAAACCTTGGTCAAGTCCCCCGAACCCCCTCGACTGGTTCTGACCCTGGATTTTAGTCTCTATCCTTGTAGAGCTCATACATTTAGTAAAAATCCTGTAGTCGGTTTACTTTCAGTATCTAATCAAAGTCCTCATGCTCCATCATCCTCCCAGGTAATATCTGGTCGCCCCGACCTGCCTTCAGCAAGTCATGCTAGGTTTGTTCAGCAAAGTAATTCCCCACCAGCTTAGAAACTCTACGGTATCACAGCACGCACACTGCTCGTTGGCACTAAGTTCCCATTTTTCCTCTGTTATATCTGGAGTTGAGCCCAATCTCTCCTCTACTTAAGCACCCCACTGCAATAGTGTGCCTTAACTTTTTTTTTTAATTTTATTTTAATGGTACATTTTCGATGTACATATTGATAACATTCATCATAGGGGATTTGTACCTGTACATGATATACCTTGTTGCTTCTTTTTTTCCCGTTCCCCTTCCCTCACCCCCTCCTCCCTCCCTATTTACAAAAGATTTGTTTCCACTTTTCCCTTCCATTTCTTATTTCTCTTGTCCCTCTGTTCCTTTCCCCTCCCTTGTTCCCTTTCCCATTTGGACATTTTCTTCCCTTTCCCAATATAATACATTTTAGTCTTTATTTACACTTCAGTTTCTCACACCAGAGAAACTATGCAGTATTTAAACATGTGCGTCCGATTTATTTCACTTAAGAGTATGGTCTCAAGATGCATCCATTTACCTAGGAATATCTCCAGGTTATCATTCTTTATGGCGGAGTAGTACTCCATTGTATAAAAAACTCACATTTTCTTTATCCATTCTGCTGTCAATGGGCATTTGGGCTGCTTCCAAGATTTAGCTACTACAAATTGTGCTGCTATAAACATGGGTGTGCATATATCCCTACGGAATAATGATTTCAATTCTTTTGGGAAGATACCAAGAAGTGGAATAGCTGGGTCAAATGGAATCTCTAGTCCTAGTTCCCTGAGGAATCTCCACACTGATTTCCAGAGTGGTTGCACCAGTCTACATTCCCACCAACAGTGGAGAAGGGTTCCTTTTTCTCCACAGCCCCTCCAGCATTTGTTATGGGCTGATTTGTTGATAACAGCCATTCGTTGTGGAGTGAGGTGGAATCTCAGGGTTGTTTTGATTTGCATCCCTCGAATGACCAGTGATGTTGAACATTTTTTCATATGTCTATTTGCTGTTTCTACTTCTTCATCTGAGAAGTGTCTATTCATTTCTGCTAGTGTGCCTTAACTTTTAACAGGTGCCAGAATAGCTTTTCTTTATCCATTACAGAACTTCCCAACTCTTCTTGGGCCACTCGCTCTCACCTCTCACCCAGAGTGTCACCACACTTGGGCTGGGGCCAGCCTTCCCCTCCAACCCCAGGATCAGACCCTGGATGAAGGGTTGGCCAGAGACCTGGGAGGTCAGGGAGAAGAGACGGCCATCCCGGGAGGCGAAGGAGGAGCAGGGCCTGGAGCACCACTGAGCGCCACCCATGCCACCCCAGCATAGCGACAGACACTCCCCTGCTGCTCAGGGGCCTGCCAAGGCCTGCACTGCCCCCACAGCAGGTTTGTGGGTCCCTTCCCAGGAGACCACCGTGTGAAACTGAGGCAGCGGCTGTCCTCATCCTCTGATGCTTCAAGCACAGGACTCCACCTCCAAACTGTGTGTCCTTGGACCTGCTGCTGCCCTCACCTGTCCTGGGGTCACCACCTGCTCAGGACCACACATTCTCTTCCAGCTGCTGTGTGGGTGTTCTTGGATGTCAGGCTTCTGAATTCCTCAAGGCCTTTTTTGGACTCTGTGGGCCTTGCAGCAGGAGTTCTGAATCCCTCAAAGCCCCTTTTTCAGGACTTTCCAGGTCCCACTGCAGACACGCACAGCGTACACAACTGCAGTTGGTACACACTGGAAGACCCAGGAGGAGTGCACCAGCCCCTGTCAGCCCCTCCCAGGACTTGCCTATGCAGGACAGCAGCCCGCCACCTGCTACAGAGCAGAGTCGGAGGTGGCACTAGGAGCTCACCTCCCACAGGATCCCATCAGCCTCCGTAGAGGGAGGCGTCATGTTGTCAGCCACCCAGAGCGGGCTGGCAGAGCGTAAGGCAGGACAGACCCCAGGAGGTGAAGCTCCAGCTCCAGCCGTCCAGGCCCACTGAAGCTCTCATTAGCATGCCAGCTGCCTTCAAAAAGAAAACCGCAGCCTTACCCAGCTCCACCCAGCCCCACCAGGCCCGGGGGTGGAGGAAGTGGGGTTCCCAGAAGCAGCTGCAACGACGAACACTTTGTGGAGAGCCACCAACAAATGGCCAAACTCAGGGAGCTCTGACCTTGCCTCTCAAACCTGAACTACGTTCTCATGCTACAGCAACCCTCAGACAAGAAGGGCAGACTCGATTCTGCTCATTCCATGGGTGAGAAAATGTGACCCGTTGGTCCAGCTCACTCAGCTGGAAACCAGGCAGAAGTCTCTGTGTGGTGGCACACACCTGTAGTGCCAGCTACTTGGGAGGCAAAGGAAGGAGGACTTCTTGGGCCTGGCCTGAACAACACAACAAGACCAGTCACAAACAAACAAACAACTAGACTATCAGAAGGCTGGCCTCCCCACTGTGCGCCTTGCAAGCTGGACAGTGCTAGCCCACGTTCACACTGAAAGGTCTGAGGCACCGAATGTTGCCCGCTGGCCAGGTCCTATGCCAAAGCAGCGCAGCCACTTCTCTGTCTGAACCAAAAACATTCGCTGCTAAGGGGAGGCTATGAAGCCTTACCCTAATTCACAGTCAGAGAAGACACTGCTGTAATGAAGCATAAGGCCAAACAAAAATGTGGGCATTCACTAGGACAAAGAGTCTCGAAACCCTGGTCTACACAGCTCCCTGGGGAACCAATGACCTGCCAAGGGTGGGAGCTGCCGGAGACCACTGTTACCTCTCCCTCCACTCATAGGTGGGAACCAGGCACTTTGGAACAGAAGAAATACTGTATGCCTAAGGACAGAATTAACCATGTAGCAGAAAAATCTGAAGTCTCCCTATCATAGACGGCTAAGTTAGATAGGAGTATTACAGGCAGTCAGACAGGGCTGGGCCCTCGATGGAGTCAATATAGGAGAGCATACACTACAACTATGGCTAGAGGCGCATCCATTGAAGGCCCGGCCTCAGAATAAGGTTGGAAAGGCCAGAGATACACCCCTGGCTGAGGGATAAACAATGAACTGAAGATTACGCTCATCTGAGCTGATAAAGTCTAGGTGATCCAGGTAGGTGACCAAGACCTCCAGATCCACCCCATCCTGGAATGTCTTTATTCTTTCCATGTTCATTTGCTATGTGACCTTCTTCTCCATTGGATCAATGTTACCTAAGTGACTACACTTGTAATATTATTGGTTAATCATCACTTTGACAAACACTGTACCAGCCTCGTGATTTTGCTCTATAAAACTTCCTCTAAAAAGTGGGCTCATTGGCAACCCACTCAGGTCCCCTCCTGTCTCTCAGGAGCTCTCTTCCTCTCTCTCAAACAATTTCCTATTCTTAACCTCCTTTGTTCCTTAGAATTATTCTTCGATTTTGGGGAACACAAACTCCGCATAACTGACATCTAGCAGGTTGGGAGTCATATTTTTTCCTCCATATCATCCCCTCCTCCACCAGTATCTAGAGGCCCTGCTGGATATCGCCAGAGACCAAGCAGCTGACAGACATCCAGAAGCAAGAACCACAGGGTAGCTTTCTCTCTAACATCCTGCCACAGCAGCCCGAGGAGAGAAATGCAATTCACAGCTTTCTACGCCCTTTCCTTCCAGGCCCACACTCAGTCTTGTTCCAGTGGGAGTCACCCTCCAGTCACCTGACGCATCACCCTAGGCATGCAAGCTCGGTCTGAGTCCCACACAGGAAATGTGGAAGGCATGGCCACTAGGAGCACCTCCACCAGCTCCTGTTCCAGGAAAGGTGATTGCTCCTACTAGCCACACCCAGGCAGGGATGGGGAGTGCAAGATGTCCAAGAGTCAGAAGCCTGAGCAGCGAGTAGAGAAAGAACCTGCTTGCCTTCCTGCGGGCACTACCATTTCTCTTTAATGGCCACCAGGACACAGCAGCAGAAAAACAGGGATTAGTACCCTTGTTCACAATATCTGGCACCAGGCTTAGAACTCAACATGTGCTAAGTAAGAAGTCCCTACCTAGAAACTCATTACTAGTCACTGGAGCTTACAAATGAATGAAAGAACGAATGAATCAGCAAAACAAGACCCAAAGAACTGAAGAAACTGTAAGCCTAGGACCAGAGGACAGAAGAGCCTGCTGCCTTTGCAGACCACCTCATACTAGCCCAAAACGCATTCTTGCTTACCACACCTCTGCCTCCCAGATGTGGCACTCAATCTTCTTTAACCTAGTGTTTCTCTGATTAACCCACGCTCAGTGTTCCTGGCAATACGGAAACACACAACCACACTAGGACCTGGAACCTAGGAAGAAGCTGCTGAGGAAAACACAGCAGTGGCCAAGTGCTAGGCACTGGTGGAATTCACGAAATGCTTCCAACCCGCTTCCCCTCCCTGCCTCAGCCTTAGAGGTAAGTATGACTTACTTCGGCCAACGAAATGCTACTTCCAGGGTAAGCCTCACCTAGCTCTCTGTCCCTCTGTCCAAGTGGCCAGGAAGGTTCCAATGAGTCAGCGTGGGTCCTACCGTAGGGACAACATAAAGCAGGTATGCGACGGGATACGTGGAGGGAACAAGCAATAAACAGTTGTTGCTTTAAGTGACCCTCTGCGTCTCAGAGTTCAAACTGTACCCTCTCTGGACTTGAGCAGTGTCCCCCAGCCCCTCTTCCCACTACCTGGCCTTAGCAAACAGAAGTTACACTGCCAGTCCAGCAGCAGGGAGTCAGGGGCACCTGCTTTGTGCCCAAGCCGTGCCAGTCAGAGATGCTTCCAGACGCAGAGCTGGAAGGGCACCTGTGTGGGAAGGACTCATCAGTAGTTCTGCTGTGCACCAGGATTGCTCAGTATATTAATCAGTTTTAATCACCCCTGGAGGAAAGTACTGTCTAAATTAGAAACAAGGAAACTGTTTCTCATACTGAGACCTCAAGCAAAGTCACTCTGTGACCTTTCTGGGCACCACGTTTCCCCATTTGTAAAATGGAGCGATTATCATCTACCACACTGTATTGTGGTAGATCAAACAAGCTAAATACAAGTAAAGCTAGGATAGTACTTGGTGTAAGTCTCAGTAAATACTCACCATGACTATACTAATAAACTTTCCACATAGTTGCTGTAAGCTTGTCTGTAACCTCCCCTGGATTCCTGGGCCTGGAACAATGGCACTTCGCAGGCAGTGCCAAAGCTGAAGTTGAACAGGGTCAATCCCTGAGCACATAGTGGCCTACCGTGAGGCCTCAGGAAACAGTTCCGAAACCCAAGGGGCCTCCTAGGGAATGGCACTGCCCCAACTTGCAGGGCAGGCCCTGTTTCTCCACACAAGGCCTGAACTTGCCCTCCTGCTCCCAAACATGCTAAAGGAGGAGCCCTCACCTGTCCTGAGAGACTAGCACAGCTGCCCTGCTAGGAAGGGAGGACTCTTCCAACCCTCCACGCCCTTTTTCCTGGGGTAGACACAAACTTCCAGGAGAACTGGACGATGCTGCTAAGCTGGGGTCAGGCTCAGATCAGTAAATGCTACGGGTCCAGCCGAGGTTCTAAGACCATGCAGAGTTTACAGCTGGTCAAGAAGTTCTGCACCCTGGAACTCCTGCAGCAGCACCCGGCACCCCACACTCTTAATCCCGCCTTGCGAAATGAATTGACAGGTGGCCTGAGCAGTGGGGCACAAAAGTGTAGAGACAGATACAGCAAGAAAGTCTCCACCTCAGGGTGGCAGGCAAGGAGACAAGGAGGAAAATCACCTGGTGGCCTGGTTTCCAGAGGCCTGATCCCCACACGTAAGAAATCCTCAAACTGTCACACAAAGCTTGAGGACAGCTGAGGGAGGGCTAGAAGGGCATATGGGGCTGTGGAGGAGTCTGGGCTTCATTCTGAGGCTGCCAGGGCCCAGGAGTTTCCTGAAAGGAAGGCGCCCCACCTACCACTGGGCTGGCTAATGTGGGGCCCTACATGTACTTTTTCACAAGCAGGGAAGGATGGTCGGAGTGCCCAGCAGGCAACAAATTCTCTCTCTGGTCGAAGGGCAGCACGCAGGCTCCTTGGGAGGACTTGGCAGGCAGCTGAACACTCACACTCACACCCAGAAAGAACACCTGGAGAGCAGGCCCGGCTGAGGGCAGAGCAGCAGGGACTCCAACCCAATGCCCTCCTCTCCGCCTGGGCGGCTCGACGTCCCGGACACCCGGGCCCGGGGCGGCCACGAAGCGCCGCAGCTGACACTTCTCCAGCACCAGTGGACACTTCTCACCGGGACCAATTTAAGTCCCCGAGACACGTGTTCCAGTGATCTGAGAGTTGACGTCCCTGCGCGCGAGTACGCGCGCCCGCGCACGCGCGCGCACACACACACACACACACACACACACACACACACACACACACGTTTCCTACCCTCCGCACCCACACCTCTCCGGGGCCAGCGGGCTGAAGGGAGACCCAATTCCATAGCCATAAACCCCACGCGACCACAGCTCGGGCAGGTCAGGGGTCACAGAAAAGCTGGGTCGCCACCTCTTCGAACTCCTGTAACCCCAATCCCGAGCCGGGGCGCACACCCGGCGAGGTGCAGCTGAGTCGGGGCGCCCTCCCTGGCCGGCACCCTCCCTCGCCCCTGGCCCGGGCTCTGGGGGCCGAGGCCGGAGGGTGCGCCCAGGGCAGAGCCGGGAGCGGTGCAGCCCCTCCCTCCGGGCGCCCCACGCACCCCGCCCGCGGACGCCGCTGGGGCGCGGGCGGCGACTCGGGAGCCCCGGGGTCGGCTCCGCGGGGTCCGCGCCGCGGCCTCCGGCCCGGCGGGCGATCCGGGAGGACAAAGCCAGCGCCGCCCGCGGGGCCGCGTGATCCGACCCGGAGGGAGCCCGCGGGGCCCAGCGGAGCCCGGACAGCGGCCCGTGCCCGAGGACGCTCGGGCGGCCGGCCGCAGACAATGGGGCGCAGGCCGGCGCGGGCGGGGCTCGCGCTCTACTCACCCGGGCTCGGCGGCGGCGGCGGCGGGACGGCCTGGTCGGCCGAGGAAGTTACAGCAAGTTCGGCAGCGCCGGGCGGGAGGGCGCGACTCGGGCCGTCCGAGCGGCGGGGCGGGGCGGGGCGCGGAGGGGCGGGCCGGGGGCGCGGCGCCTGGCGGTGGCGGAGGAACACGCGCCCTTCCCTGCGCGCCCCGCGCCCGCGCCTGGCCCCGCCCCTGATCCCGCCCCTCCGCTCGCCCGCCGCTCGCCCCGCCCTCCCGCCTCGCCCCGCCCTCCCGCCTCGCCCCGCCCTCCCGCCTCGCCCCGCCCCGTCTCGCCCCGCCCCCTGAGCCTCCTCTCTTCCCGCCCTGTCGCTCCGCCCCGCCGCGCGGACGCAAGCCGCGCTGCAGTCCTCTCGTCTGTGCGCCCCGCGCGGCGCCCCAGCGCGGGCAGAGTGGCCGCCTTCCCCTGGCCGGCCGGGCCCAGCCGGCAGGAGCGCGAGCTGCGGGAGGCCGCGTCTGGAGGGGTGCGGCCGGGCTGTTTGGAGGGGAGCCGCGGGACCCCCGGGCCAGGCCTGCCCTTCGGCTCCGCGGCCGCGGCGGACCGGTGCCACGTTTCCGCGCAGGCCGCGACCGCTTAAATTCCCTGTAGAGAGAAGATCTCGGCAGGCGACTGTACAGTCCACTCTCGTTCTGTTTTTACGAACCGAGCCGCGGCCTGCCTCCGACGCGCGGGTGGCTCGGGGACCTCCGGGGAGGCCGTCCCGGCAGCCCCCTTCGGCGTGCGCTGCGCTGGGCGCCTTTCCAGGCTGGGGACGCAGCCGCCGGAGCCTCTCGCTCCAGGTAGTTCGTTTTTGTGGAAAAGACAAATAATTGCAGTTTGAGGTAAATACTGAGACGGGAGGGGTCTGGAATAGAAAAGAAGTGATCTAGAGCGAGCAGTCAGGGAAAGGGTCTTTCAGGAGGTGATGTTGAAATGGAGTCAAAAGAACGACGTCAGCCCTGGGGGGAAGTTGGCAGCACGGTAGACCTTGCGAGCTGTGGTGCAAGGCCCGGAAGAGTATGCTCTGGGTGTCCAGGAGCAGAGCAGGATCAGTGCGGCCGAAGCATCGTCCTGGGTGTCCAGGACGAAGTGAGGAGGTGGACTGGGCCAGAGCCGCCGGGCTCGTGGACTGTGTTGAGGAGTGGTGGTTCATTGGGTTTTAACGGAAGGTTAACGGGTTCTGATTTACTGCTGTGAGAAGTGTAAATTTAGTGGGTGTCAGGCAAAAATGACAGCAGAGAGCCAATTAAACTGTTGCCTCCGTCCAGACCAAAGATGACAGTGGTGACCAAAAATGATACCTAGATGAATAATTGAGAGAGGCGAGTTTGGACTTAACAGGACACACTGATAACTGTAGTATGGACCTAGGAGGAGAAAATGGTGAAACCAGGGTGACTCTCAAGTTTCCTCCGGGGAGTGGGTGAGCAGGGCCTCATTTATAGGATGGGGTGGTCCTGAGGAAAGGGACCATCTCAGAGAGGAACATGAACAATTCAGTTTGGGCATGTTGAGTTTGAGGCGCCTGTTAGCCACTCAACCGAACAGAACAGAGAGAAGGGAGGATCTGGGAAGTGTGGAGCCTTCGGTGAGGATTGCTACATGGCCTAATAGCCACTCTCTTTTTTTCCTTTCATAATAAAATTTTCAGTTCTGTCTGACCATACGGATTCCCAGAATAAAGGCGGCTTTCTCAGCCTCCCTGTAGCTGCTACAGTCATGGGACTCCATTCCAGCCAATAGGAAGCAGAGGAGTCCCTGTGCAAATTCTAAACTGGCTTTAAAGGCCAACAATATGCTTTTCTCGGCTGTTGCTCTTTCCTCTCCCTGGGATATGTGGATAAATGGCTGGAGCTCACGCGGCCATATAGGATCTGTAGTGCAAGCCATGCATTGAAGATTTTAATGGGACAAGTTAGAATAAATGTGGGATCCTAATGTTCACATCACCAAACTTCCTGTGACCTGCCTACCTCTTGACTTTGGATATGAGACAAATTTTTGTCTTGTTTAATATTCTATTTTCTGGTGGGTTGCTAAAATATGTGAGTAAATGGAGCAGGTTTGCACAGTGATGGGAATGATCCAGGAGAGAAGCGAAGAGCCTTGATTCTGATGAACAGGTGGAAGGGAAGGGGTGTGGGCACTCGTGGAGATGGCAGATGCCTCCCCCATTACTAAGGAGTGGCGCATGGGGGCTGAGAAGATGTTTCCAGTGCAGGGAAGATGATTATTCTTACTCCATGATTTCTGCTGAATCCCAAATGTGAAAAAAGCTTGAGTGTCTAACAAGGAGGAAGGAGAGGGTGAACCCAACATCGTGATGTCTTTGTGGGAGATGTCTCCATTCCAGACCGTTTGGCCATACTTCCCCATCCCAGTCGCCGGACAGTCACGTCGGCCACTCCCCTGCCCCTCCCAGCTGTCCTCCCAGCTGGCCTGTGAGACTCTTTACACTTTACTGTTCTTACGGCATGTGGGGTGGCTCCCAAGAGCATCAGGGACACTCGCTGCAGAACAGTCCTGTTTTATTTTCCTTTATTAAAAAATGACAAGAATTAGGATAGGACAGCCCCAACTCATACAGTGTTTGTATCGTAACCCGTGATTTACTTTGCAGGCTATCCCCTAGAACTGTAATTGCCGAGAATGTAGCTGAATTACAGTGCAGACTGCAAGCCTAAAGTAGGGATTGTGGAAACAAGAAACAGTACGTGCGGGAGGAAAACAAGCCAAGAGTTGTCTTTTTTTTTTCTCCCCCCAGACCTGAAGCTGCTAGAAATAAAATTTTGAGTGGAAGCACTTAGCCTCTGTCTTCTGCTCTCGCTCCTCGTGGCCCTCACTCTGTGGCACCGGTGTGTATCCGAATGGATTTGTGGCCAGCTCACCTGGCTCCTAGCTCCTTGATCCTGAGCAAATCACATTATGCCTCTGAGCCCTCCTGTTTTACCTATCATGTCAAGTTCATAGGAAAATCCTCCTTACAAGTTCATAGTACACAATGGAGGAATTGGGAATCTAGCTCAGTGGCAGAGTGCCTAGTACACACAAGGCCCTGGGTTCTAGCCCAAGCATTGCAAACAATCAAATCAAATGACATAAAGTTTGTAAAGCATTTTTGTCTAGGAGTTGAGCCCAGGGCTTCATACAGGTTAGACAAGGGTTCTACCACTGAGCCACTGAGCTCCATCCCCAGCTCCCTCTTTCAACTGTAGTTTGAGATAGCATCTTGCTAAATTGCCCCGGCTGGCCTTGAATTTGCAGTCCTCCTGTGTCAGCCTCCCCAGTAGCTAGGATTACAGGTATGTGCCAGCATGCCCAGCTAAAGATTGTAAAACTTTAAAATTCACGGGGAGCCAGGCATGGAGCTAGGCATGGTGGCACACACCCATAATCCCAGCACTCTAGGAGTCAGGCAGGAGACCAGCCTGGGAAACATAGAAATTTAGCAACACCCTATCTCAAAATACAATCAAAAGGTCAGGGGATGTAGCTGTGGAGACCCAGATTCAATCCTTACAGAATATAACTGTTGGATGTAGCTCAGTGCAAAGACCCTGGGTTCAGCCTCCAGCACTGAAAACACACACGTGCGCGCACACGCACTGGGTAAGCTGTAAAGAAACCCATGACTTTTGTTGCCTGGGAACGATGTCTTGTTAGGGCCAGACTACCAAGGCTCTTCACAATAGCCAGGACATTTTGGGTGGAAACAGAACCCTATGGAAACTCTCATAGGCAAATGGAGGAGGGGAGAGATTACGGAAAAGATAGTCAGGTCCCTCACAAAATCAAAAGAACTTGAAACCAGAGTCATTCACAAAACTCGGGGTTGATCCTGGGGGCTTCCCAAACCAGGAGCCTCTGTGTCTCCTAGTTCTCAGAATTCACCATGTCAATGTCAATAACTCTCTACTCTAGGTTAGTAAAACATATCCCAAGAAAAGATTCTAATTGGTTCATCTAGAGTTACATGCTCACTCCCAGACCAATCACTGTGGTAAGAGAGATGGGATACCATAACTGGGCCAAGCTTGGGTGACATGCCCATGCCAGTGGACATTAGCTCAAGGCCCGTGCCAGAAGGAGTGACAACATGTGCAGCAACAACAGCATGATCCCTGGCAGAGTCTTTCATTGAAGGTATCTCTTAGGTCCTAGGCAGCCATGAAATGGGCAGGAAAATGACATTGTCATGTTTGTACTTTTGGAAGATTTCAAAGGCTGCAGTAGGAAGAGTGTGTTGGAAGGAGAAAGATTAAAGAGAAATTATCATGAAGGAAACTTTCAATAGTGTAGGAAGAAGATGAGGAAATGGAGAAAGGTGGACAGATTGGTGATACACATAGGAGATAGAACTGACAGTGCCCAATGCATGGGAAAATGAGGAACAAGAGGACATTATATTCTAGCTCCATACACAGTGGTGCTGTTCACTGACACAAGAAATCAGATGACCCCATGAGTGTGAATGTTTGCCAAGAAGTGACGACTTAGACCTCTTCCATTTGGGGTACTCTGGATAGAAGTGACAGGTCCAATTTCATTTGTGGAGTTCAGGAGAGACATCTAAGCAGAAGCTATAAATTTAGGAGCTTTTAATCAATTAGAAATTGTGAAAAAAAAAAAGAAATTGTGTACATTCTTATAAGTCACCCAACTATTTGCCTTAACCAAGTGGGTTTTGGCGCTGTTGGCCGCTGCTGAAAACACTCCGGGATGATATAATGAGACGTCTGAAGGTAACCAAAGAGCTCTGCTCAGCACCTGCACAGTGTTGCTCGGGTCCCAGTTGCACTCATCTGGCCTGTTTGGCTCTCCTCACTGGGCGGATTTCATCCTCAGAATGAGCTAATGGTCACACAACGGCTGCTCCAGCACTGGCCTCCCACTTGCGTTCCACACAGGAAGAAGAAAATGTAGTAAGTATGAAAGATCTGCCCTTGTCTTAGAAAAGCAGAACTTTCCCAGAAAGCCTCACAGATGCGCTTATGCCTCACTGGGCAAGTCTGCTCACAGGGCAAACCCCAGGTCCAAGGGGATCTGAAATTTGGAAGTTTTTTTTTTTTTTTTAATTAGAAGCTGGGTGTGATGGTGCACACCTCCTTCTGGGAGGCTAAAGCAGGAGGATTGCAAGTTTGAGCCCAGTCTGGGCAATTTAGTAACTTATCAAGAACCCGTATAGAAATAATCATAATAAAAGGGTTGAGAATGTAACTCACTGTGAGGATCTAGTATTGCAGGAGAGATAGGTGTGGAGCGAGATAGTCAGTGGGAAATCACTTGACTGGTATGCAGAAGGCACTGGACCCAATTACCAGTGCTGCAAAGGAAAAAAAAAAAATGGAAAAAAATAACAGCGAAAAGAGAGCCCGATGCCTGTTTGCCAGGAAGGAGAATGGACACTGAGGAAGCAGCACACAGGTTGTAATTGAAACCATGGGCGTAAGGACATTGTCTTGGGGCTCAGAGATGAGCATGAGAAGGGCTAAGGATAGACTCCTGATGAACACAAAATCTGAGAAGGACAGAAAGAGCAGAGGGACAAGGAGCGAGGCAGAATGGCCGGCGAAGGCTGGAGGACAGGCAGGAGGGTGGTGTGTGCAGAAGTCAAGCAGAAACAGGCTTCAGGAAGGAAAGACCCAGGTCCCGGGCTGCCAAGAGGGCCATCGAGATGGGCCAAAGAGGAGCTGTGGGTGGGCAGCTTCAGAGGGCTGCTGGCAGCAGAAGGTGATGGCTAAGGAGCAAATGCAAGATAAGAGTCAGCTTGGTGGCTGTAAGATGATGAGGATAAAGGGTTGAAAGCAAAAACCATTTTAAAGCAGAGACGTGAGTATGTTTGAATGATGAAGGGAAGAGGAGATGCTGTTGGGAAGGTGAGTAGCACTAGGCTCCAGTGGAAGAGGGCAGCTGGGGGTTCGTGGAGACAGGGTAGTGCAGGGAAGGAGGAAAAGCGTGAGGGGATGTGCATGTTCGTGGTTGTGTCCAGGGTCCTGAGAAAAGCTCACCACTTTCTCTGGAAGTACAGCTAAGTAGGAATTGGTGCGACGCATGTATTTCAGAGAAATTTAGGAGAGGACGAGACCCCTAAGAAGGGGCAGGAAGAAGGTTTAGGGAAAAATTGTGAGCAGCTGCATCTTTTGTAGACTTTTTCACTTCAAGCTTAGTGGGTTTTCTTGTTTTGTTTTTGTTTCTATGTTGCAGTACTGGGGATCAAATAAGAGGCATTCTACCACCAAGCGACATTCCAAACCCTTTTTTAAGTTTTGAGACAAGTTCTTGCTAAGTTGCCTGGACAGGGCTTGAGTTCGCAACCCTCCTACCTCAGTCCCCTGGGTAGCTGCATTTACACTTGTGCATCTCCACATCCAGCCCAACCTCGAGTGTTTGTTTTTGCAGTCCTAGGAATTGAGCTCAGGGCCTTTGCACTAGGATAGACCCCTATTATTTTTTATTTTGAGACATGTTCTAAACTAAATCATTTAGTTGCCCAAGCTGGACTGGAACTTGTGATTCTCCTGCCTCAACTTCCCAGAGTGCTGGGTTTATAAGTGTGTTCCACCATTCCCTGATCCAAGCTCAGTTTTGAATCGATTTTGTCTTTCTAAAACAAAACAAAACAAAAAAAAAGATGTCAGGGAGCCCTGGAAAAAAAGATAAAAAAAAAATTTGATTTGATTTCTGGGCCTGTCATCTAATGCCTGCTCTATTTGTTCTGGAATAATCTGTTTTAAAGAAGCTGCAAACAGCCAAGCATCTCTGATTCCTTTAGCATCTGTAGCGTCAGCCATGGGACCCCTTGCTCCCAGATGGTGGCCCCTACAGTACAGGACTAAGATGAGTCATAGGGGACCACGTGTGAGCACAGGACACCAAGGTGCACATCTTAGTGACGGGATCTAAATCCGAGTTAGTAGACAGTGGTGACAAGTAGCCCCATCACGTCTCTGGCCTCAGTTGTCTATCCATACACAGGGTAAGGGACAGAGGGGGTGACTTCCCAGGGTTCACCCGGCCCTGCTGTCCTTGGCTCACCCACAGCATAATTGCTCCAAACAGGAGGCTATAGCTTTGCCAACAAAGGAAACCCCAGAGCTGGCCAGAGGAGCCCTCAGACGGGTAGAGCAGGTGACAGAGGTTGAGAGCAAAGACCCAGGAAGCAGACTGCTCAGGCTCACCCCTGACTCTGCCCAGGAAAGCTGAGTTCACTCAGGCGCGAGAGATGGTGCTTCTCTCAGCAAACGGTGGGGTGGACACACACAGATGTGGAATCCCCTGGACGGTGCACATGTCGCATCTGGAACCCACTCGTGTGGGCTGACCTTCACAAAGCTCTGAGCCGGTAAATGTGGAAGAACCACGATCTCAGCTTTGTGTCCAGACCCGAGTTCTGTGTTTGTCTCAACCTCACACCCAGGGACTTGGGGGTTCGGCTAGGGCCCCGGGACCTTCAGCAGCAGACCCCACCAGGAGAGCCCTGGGAAGCCTGCCCTGTTCCTGCCCCTGCAAGCAGGTGAGACGAGCACCCCCTGACTCACCTGAAGAGAGTGCGCCCAGGTGGATGCTGTGCCCTCTGTGCCTCTCCCAGCTCTGGGGGGCTCTGGGGGCGTCCCCTGGGAGAAGCTGGTTGTCCCCAGAGAGCCGCGTGGCAGTGGCTGCCGCGCTCACACGGCGCCACCTAGGGGCTATCGGTTGAAGCTCTGTGTTTATCAAGCCACCATTTTGCTCTCTGGCCTCTTGTTACCCACTCAACAACCCCCGCATCCCCACCCCGCACCCCGACCCCGGCTGTGGCATGCTGCTCCCAAGCCTGCAGGGCTTCTGCTCCAGACCGTGGCCTAGCCACCTGCCCCATCTCCACAGGTTCCTGCTGTCTCAGCCTCTCCTCTCTTTAGACATCAAATGTGCCCTTGACCGCGCCCGGCCCTTACCACCAGACTTACCTCCTTTGGTCCACTTCCTGCACCCCCTGACCCTAGAACAAAACTCCGGTCCACCCAGAATAAAACTCTGACCACCAATCTGATGTCGGCCCCTTCCTGTGCTACGCGGGGGTGACCGGGCCTGGCCTCTGAAGAGGCTGCTACACGTTCTAACCACATGCCTGCTCGTAGCTGGTGACCCGGCTGTCACCTCCAGAGAGTGGACGCACAGACACTGCCCGGAGGAAGGGTACCATCCGAGGGCTGAGGCTGTGCTGCAAACCCACCCTGGCTGGTGGCGGGTCAAGGCCTGTGGGGGCTCCAGCCACACCCAGTTACAGAGCCCACACGCCTCACTTCCTGGCAGCTGACAGGTCAGCCTAGCCCAGAGCTCCTGAGGGACCAGTGGAGGCCTCGAGGGACCAGGGGAGGCCTCACAGTTCAACATCTCTGACCTGCAGCCATGCCTCCCTCCCTTCCTGCACGCGCGTTTCTGCTTCGGCTTCTGTTTCCTGCGCACGCGGGCTCCGCGGGTGCTATCACGGTGGCGCCGAACACCTTTGGCCCGCTCCCCTGCCTGGGTGAGGATGGCGAGGTAGAAAACCACCAGCACAGCCCCCAAGCAAGGTCCTTAGGAGAACAGACCTGGAGGGTCAAGATCGAGTACTGTCCCCGTGTCACCTGCCCCCGGTCATGCTCTGAGCTGGACCCTATGCTCTCACTGCTTCGGCAGCTTCCGGCAGCTTCCCCTCGGGGTTTGTCATCTGCCCACCGCCACATCTGTGGAGCGCTGGCTTGTGCCTCCTCCCTCTCTGCGAGCACATTCAGACCCCCAAGAGGGAGCAGCTGATTGCTCTGGTCACACAGCAGTATCTGCATTGCTTCTTGGCCAAAGCTTTGGGCAGGTCTTCTAGGTCCTGGGCCAGCCCACCAGGGCCTGATGTAGGTCTAGGGCCCAGCTGCAGTCCAGTCGCTGTGCCCAGGATGGAGAGTGTGTGGCACAGAATGTGGACAGTCTGGGTGAGGCGTGGCGTGGCCACCTCTCTCAGGTCCCCAGGAGAGGGCAGTGATGAGTGACACATGGCCACATAATTATCCTTCCTGTGTCCAGGGCTGTTGATGGCAAATGATAAGGAAACAAATTTACGTCCACACTTTCATATCTGTGAGCAGATTTAGCCGGTGCATCCAGATCCGATTTTAGAATGATTATGTTATTATTTGATGATTTTTAAAGGTGTTTGAAACATTTATGAGACTGGAAAAAGTATAATCGATTACATTCAATGTTCGGGAAAAGTCTATTCTATTAAAATGATGAAATTTGACTTTTTAATTGTAGGAGTAGTATGTGAATATTTAGAGAAATGCTAGTTGTTTCCATTTTCTTTTCTTGGACCTTAGACAAGACATGGGGCTGAATGTGCTTCTCTGTGTACACAGAGCCCCTTGGGCACTAACTACCATCTGCGGGATGCCCCGGGGGCACTGGGAGCCAGCCAGGAAGCAGGCACCGAATGGGGTGTCGGGCTGGGGCTGTCTGTCCTGCCATCTGTCCCGTAGCCTCGCCAGGGAAGGTGCTGTCCTCACCCCATGCAGGCCTGAAGTTTGGCCCATGTCTTCTTGCATCAAAGTCTAGAAAAGAGAAGAGGATCAGATAAGGGCAGCTGGGCCTCCACCTGGCAGAGCCTTCAAAGGCTTCCTGCTTCAAAGGGCAAGCGGCACCCTGTGCCCTTGTAGCTGGCCAAGTCTCAGTCTCCAGGCCTCACTCCAGGCCCCTCCTCCCTCTCTGGGCCTCCTCTTCTTCCCAAGCTGGCCCAATCACGAGGGACCGGGAGCTGGGGGAAGGTCAGGCTGATCCAGTGTGGCTCAGCAGCTCAGGAAGCTGGGTGGTCCCAGGGCGGTATCTGGATTCCTGCTCCCTTCCAGGCTGCTGCCTGGGCAGGCCCAGGGGGATTTTCCGCTCCTCAGACCATCTGGATTTTTTGCAACTCATGTGGCCTGAGTGTCACAGCACATCTATCTGTAACCCTCTCCAAGGGGACAAGAGGAGGGCACACAGACTTCTCATGAGGAACTAGCTAGGAGGGTTACTGAGCATAGGGTGGTGCTGTTTTTATAACTTGCTCCCAAATGTTGGATTAATTAATATAGTCACATGGAACAAATTATACAATTCCAAAAGGGTATTCAATGGAACATTCTCCTCCCACCCATGTCTCCAATCACCACCACCACCCTGTTCCCCAGAGGCAAATACTGATAGCAGGTTTCATGTATTTTTCCATATGTATTGCAGAAGAGACTACGTTGGTTTTCCTCCCAAAGATTTCTTTCATTTAGGGGCTATAGAACCACAAAATTTTAGTTAGGTACAAAGGCATCTATGGAAAAGACTATATTTCCAAGACTGAGGGTGTCTTAGTTGCTTTTGTCATTGCTGAGACAAAATACCTGACACCCAGAGTTGAAGGAGGAAGGGATTATTTGGCTCACTCCGGAGGTGGCTGGTTCCCAGGCAGGGTGGCATGGCAGAGGAGTATCACAGAAGAGAAACAGTTCTTGGCAGGCAAAAGCTATTAAGGCAGCAAGCAGCAAGCAACAAGTGACAAGCAATGATCCTCTTTCTGTCCCTTATGTCTTACCCAGGCTATCCACCCTTAGGGTAGGTAGCACTCACACCCAGGAGGGGGAGCCTTAATCCTAGCATTGTTCCACAAATCGATCCCAGCATTACATCTTTGATCCCAGCCTCACACGCTCTAGATCCAGCCATCTCTGAAAGCCTCATCTGTGACTGCATGAGGCTTTGCGGGGACAAGCCATAGCAGAGGGTATAGTTCAGAGGTCCCCGGTTCAATCTTCAGTACACAAACACATGCACACAGGCACACACGAAAAAGACAGACTACATCCTCAAGCTACCTTTGCAGGTAAGTACAAAGGAAATCATCATTTCTCTTACTCCTGTGTGTGTGTGTGTGTGTGTGTGTGTGTGTG